>PITA01011083.1:0-68552 GCA_004023965.1 Spilogale gracilis
GCAGAAAGTTGCGACCTGCCTCTCCTCTCCGCCAGGTGCCTTGTTTGGTTTGGATGCCATGCCCTCCAAAGGGGAATTTCAGGTCCTCGAAGTATAGCCTGGGCAAGCAGTACTTGCTCTTGGTGTTTATATAACCATCCCAGCTCCAAAACAAGGGATGCTGGTCCTCTGTAATTACAGACTTTGTAGGCCTGTCACTGGGAAGAGAAAACAAGGATAATAGCTCCATCTGCCTGTGGAATCCAAGCTCTCTCTAGAAGCCCAAGAAAGCTCCCGGAAAAGGATGCAGGAGGCCCTCCCGTAGCACCATCATTCAAAACATCCATTTTTATTAAATAAACAGAATTTGGCTGCTTCTAAACTGAGCATGACTGTGGCCTTGCAAATGACATCATCACATCTGGGTAGCATTTTGCTAAATTGAGAGGTCCCTTACGTTCCCAACCACATAACCCTACCCCCTCCTCCACCCCCAACACGTGCTTTAATACAGAACAGCAAGAGTTCAAACTGGGAAGCATAAAAAAGACACCCTCATTCATCCATACCATGTATTGGGATTCCAGATATCAAAATCTTGCTTCTCTTTGACACACCAATAAATTGTGAGCTGGTGTCCAGTGTTCCCATGTGGACTTGGCAGTCCCAGTTTTTAATTCTAGTGCATTTTATCATTTCCAAGATGAACATCCGTTTCATTTTTAATATCTTTGAATTCAAGGTGCATCTTATAACCCTGAGCATCTTAGATTCAATGAAGCACAGACTCATTACTGAAACTCATGTACCCCATCAATTCTATTCTTCAATCCCTCCCTGATAGTTCCTCTCCTTCTCCACTGCCTCCCCCAACTAGAGCTGTCAACATCACTTGCCCAAAAGTCTGCAGGAGGTACTTAACATGCCCCCTCATCTCCAGCTTGAACCCCTCCAACACATCCATCTTACGGCTTCTAGAACACACATCTGATCATATCTAATTATTGGATCTGGGAGATAGATAAATGAAGATTCTTTTCACTATTTTTTTCTATTTTTGGCAGATATCTTTTTTTAAAAAACATTTTATTTATTTGACAGAGAGAGAGATTACAAGTAGGCAGAGAGGCAGGCAGAGAGAGAGGAGGAAGCAGGCTCCCTACTGAGCAGAAAGCCCAGCCCGACACAGGCCTGGATCCCAGGACCCTGAGATCATGACCTGAGCCGAAGGCAGAGGCTTTAACTCACTGAGCCACCCAGGCGCCCTATTTTTGGCAGATATCTTGGTCTCAGGCTGCTGTAACAAAATCCTCTAGACTAGGACCTTACGGGACCTTAAACAATAGAAACGCATTTTTCCACAGTCCTGGCAGCCAGGAAGTCCAAGATCAAGGTCTGGCCGCCTCCGGTTTCTGGTGAGAGCTCTCTTCCAGACTTGCAGATAGCCGTCTTCTTACTGTGGCCTTACATGGCCGATACCACACCTCACCTCATCTGAATTTCCTCCTATCTCCAAATGCAGTCACACTGGGGATCAGAGCATCAACATATGAATTTCAGGGGGACACAAACTAGTTCATGGCAGTAGGTTTGAAAATATACATAATACAGGCGCCTGGGTGGCTCAGGCAGTTGAGCATCTGAGTCTTAATCTCAGGGTCATGAGCTCAAGCCCCATGTTGGGCTCCACAGTGGGCATGCAGCCCACTTTGAAAAAGAAAAAAAGAAAAATATACATAATAAAATGTGTAACTTATCAGTGAGGATACTCCAGACTATTAAAAAAAGGCTACCTCTCTGTTGGGGGGGGGGGGTGGCAAGGCTGATTTGGATGGACACGGAAGAGAGCCATAAAGGGGCACTTTCACTCTTTAACTGTAAAATGGGTGGTTTGAAAGTTTGGCAAGAGTTGCTTTTGTCATTTTTATAAAAATTTCTCAAACCACTTCAAGGCATCTTTTCCATACTGGTTCGACACTGGAGCTCACTGCCATGGAAAACACAAGCCCCTGCCTCCCCAAAGCCTTGATAAAAGCTTCATCCATCCCCTGTGCCAGCTCCTCCAAGCCACACGCGATTCCTGAACGAGCCAGCAGCTTCACACCTCTGTTGCATGCATCATCCTTTTTTTTTTTTAAGATTTTGTTTATTTATTTGACAGAGAGAAACACAGCGAGAGAGGGAACACAAGCAGAGGGACTGAGAGAGGGAGAAGCAGGCTTCCCACCGAGCAGGGAGCCCGATGCAAGGCTCGATCCCAGGTCTCCGGGATCATGACCTGAGCCGAAAGCAGTCGCCCAACCAACTGAGCCACTCAGGCGCCCCTTGCATCATTCTTGCTGTCTAGAATGCCCTTCTCTGCCTTGTAAACTCCTGCTCTCCCTACAAGGCCCCGCCCAAATGTCACCTCTCTGTAGAGACTTCTCTGAGCATCGCCTCCCAATTCCTGAGGCCCTATGCTCATGGTCCCACCACGGCACTGATCTCACTGTATTATAATTACTTGTCTGCAGAGCTGTCCCTCCCGACAGATTAAAGCCTTGAAAATCGGTACTGGAATTCCTTCATCTTTGTATCCATACAGCCTAATCCAGTGGCTGCCCCATCTTGGTGGTTCGTTGCATACATTCAATGTGGCTATCACTAATGAAATGGATTTTCGGTTGGCAAAACTGTGTTTGGTGAATTTAATTCCAATCACAATCCAGCTGATGGAGGTAGAACTAAGTAAGCTTTTGAAGAAGATAATTTTAAACTTAAAAAAAAGTCTGCTTCCACACAATATGTAACTAAGTCTGTAGTCATTTTGCCCTAAAAAATAGACTAGATCTCAGGCACCTGTTGCTCACAATACTCTCCAGGGCACATTTTTTAAAAAATTTATTTACTTATTGGAGGGGGATGGGGCAGAGGGAGAGAAAATCCAAGCAGACACCTGCTGACAGCAGAGTCCAACACAGGGCTCGATCCCACGACCCATGAGATCAGGACCTGAGCTGAAAGCAAGAGTAGGGTGCTTCACTGACTGCAGCACCCAGGCACACCCCTGGGGGCACATTGTAAAAAAGAAAACAGATTCACAGCCCTTAGCCAGGCTCACTGAATGAGAGTCTCCAAGGATAGAATCCCTGATCTATAAAGTCTTATAAAGCATCTCTGAGAGTGTTACTGTAGTCAGTCCAAGGACAGAAGCTTTGGGGCCCCTGTTTTAGGGAAACATATGAAAAAGTTTAAAAGTCAATCCATTCAAGATACTGTGATGTTAACCTGTATTTTGGTCTTATATCTACAGTATATGATGGACTAACTTCAGCATATCATTTGCTTTGAGAACTTGCTGCATCACAGTGAGGAGTGAATTAGACATTAGAAACAGGTGCCCTGGGGAGCCTGGGTGGCTCAGTTGGTTGGGCGACTGCCTTCGGCTCAGGTCATGATCCCGGAGACTCAGGATCGAGTCCCGCATCGGGCTCCCTGCTCTGCGGGAAGCCTGCTTCTCCCTCTCTCACTCCCCCTGCTTGTGTTCCCTCTCTGGCTGTGTTTCTCTCTGTCAAATAAATAAATAAAATCTTTTAAAAAAAAAGAAAAGAAAAGAAACAGGTGCCCTGACATCATGTATCTGCACTATAAAAATATGAGGAAAACCCAAAGAAGTTAGGGAGAAGGCTCTGTTAGAGAAAACTGACAAAAGAGAAGGCACAGATAAGTGAGGGAACTGCTTCAAGCTTCCTACTTTAGTATAAGCTCCAGATAAGGGGCAAACCACTCAACCGACACTGCCTGGATATTTTCCATTTGCAGCTCCGATCTGCTCTCCACCCCTCTCCATCACCTTTGTTGTGTGAGAGGCTGACCTATGTGAACTGCATCTGTGGGTCCCCGACCTGTAGCTCCAGTTTGATGAGGCCAGGGAAGAAAGACAGAGTCGGGTGGTGAGACAGAGAGAAGGGAGAGCACTTGCTCCCGGTGGCGCCTCCTTGCCAGGCCAGGGCGGCTGTCAGTGGACCCTCCCCTGCAGCTTTCTCCCTGGGTCTGGTCACGCCCTCCCTCTCTTCACTTCTTTAGGCTTAGGGGCTGCAAGGTTTTCCTATCACTGTTGTCCCTACCCACCACCAACCTCATGGTTTAAAGCAACACACTTATACATATAGTTTTGTAAGTCAGGAGTTTAAAATGGGTTGGCAGTGTTGCGTTCCTCCTGGAGGCTTTAAGGGAGAATCCATTTCTTTTCCTTTTCAAGTGTCTAGAGGCTGCCCTCGTTCCTTGGCTCCTGGCCCCTTCCGACCGCTGCTTCCATCATCAATGGTTTCTGACATCCAGCCTCCCTCTTATCAGGACTGCTTGGTCCCAACCACTATAGTCTTTGGTCCAGGCCGCCTCAAGAGAATTTTTATCCTGTCTAGTCAACAGCAGCAAATCAGATCACCTCACTCATCTATTTAGGACCCTTTGGTGGGTATCCATTATACTTCAAATAAAACCCAATTTCTTACTAAGGGCGGATAAGACCCTTCGTGGTCTGCTCCTGTCTATCCTTCTAGTCCCATCTCATCCCCCTCCCTCCCTGTTATGCTCCAGCCACACCCATCCTCTTTGAGCCCCTCCAAGTGCTCAAGCTCTTTTCCACCTCAAGCCTTTGTCTGTATTGTTCCCCTTCCTCAGTTCTTCTTATCATCCGGTCTTAAATGCCACCTAACTCAAGGAAGCCTTCCTTTCCTACCCCACGCAAAGTAGGGTCTGACTTCCCCTTTCCTGTTCCAATTCCACTATTCTGTATCTCAACCCTCTGATTATTTCCTTGGGGGCACTTATTGCAATTTGTAATGATTCCATTTGTTTCTTTAAGTTTTAATGTATTCCCTGCTAGATTGTAAGGCCACAAGCACAAGTCTTAGGTCTTATCTAATATTGTCTCCTTACAGCCGTTGAGTCTGGCGAAGCAGGCCCTTAATGTAATATTTTTTGGATGTGGTATATGGCCACTTCTTAGACTCTAGGAAGCAATGGGTAATCAGGCCAAGACTGCAGACTTTATGGCAGTGTGGGCCAGTCCCCTTCACTTGTTTACCAACCCTCTGACCCAACCAGCTGTCACCATCATTGCATCTCCAGCCCCACTACAATGCTGTATGCACTACAGGCACTGAGCAGAAATCCTCGCCACCACTATTCATTTTGACTCACTAGCTACTTAGGAACACTGAGCACTGTGTGTCTTACATAGTAGAAGTGAGAGGCACCACCTACTTAATACTGAAGAATAGCATTATGTTACTTATATGTGCAAACAACAGCAGGAATTCATCATGATCCCTATTCTGGGCCAGGAACTGTGATAAGTCTGTTAACATGCATCTGTTAACAGGCATCATCTCATTAATCCTCACAAAAACCCCACAATGCTAGAGCATACCAGCAAAGAACGTAGGTTCTAGAATCACACTGATTTGGGTTCAAATGCCAGTCTGCTACTCTTGAGAAGTTCCATAACATCTCTGTGCTTCCATTTTTTTCATGGGTTGAAATGGGGGTAACAGTCGTTACCATGTCTTAGCGTTGTCAAGAGGAGTAAATGAGATCATGTCTGTGATGTGCTTCGTTCAATGTCTGGCACATAGAAGGTGTTCCATAAATGCCCGATGTTGCTGCTTCTTAACTTGTTCAGCCTGTAGCATCCAAGTCTGCATCGAACCCAAAAGGACAATGAATGATCCAGGCTGAGCTACTGCCCTTTGGGAGCACACAATCAGAGACAGCTGCAAGCACATACTTAGAATTCAGGAGAAGACAGTGAATGTGTTCCTCCAAGTGGCTGTGTTCATTTTATGGTGCAAAGCACAGTAAACTCATGTTCTCATTTCCTCTTCCCCCAAAATAGCTATCTCTGCTCCCTGAAGAGCCCTGGATTATTCTAGTCCCTTGAATGCCCTGAAATTCTCGGGACAGAAGCAATGTTGTTGTTTTTTTTTAAAGTAGGCACAGCCTGGAGCTAGAAGACAAAAGGTTAAAGTCTCTTAAGCTACGACAATGTAACTCATTTCCTGTTTTTCTCAACTGTCTAGACACAGATCTCATAAGCATTAGCCATGAATCCCACCATCATGTTAAAAATAGAAGGTTTAAATATGAAATGCTGTGGTGGAGGAAAGATTGTAGGTTTCTACCTTCATCCACAAAATGACTACTTTGAAATAGGACTTCTTGTCTTTGGTGTCAGCTTTCCCCTCATTTCTGTGACGCTGTATTTCAGCGGCAGGAGTAGAGAACATGGCTTTTTTCTATGGAATATATCTGCCCCTCAGTAAAGTGAATGCAATTTTCCCTCTAGGTTTGAAAAGCCATTTGAAGACGAACTCATGGCAGCTTCTCTTAACAAGGAATGTGGCCGCACTTCAAAGTTTCCAGGTTATTGCAAAGACCAACATTTCATCCCAAATCAATCTGTGCAACAGAAAAGCCATACAGATTTGGCGTGCTTACCTTTTCTTCTTCTTCTATCTTCGTCTTTCATAAAGTTGTCTGACAAATGTTTTTTTCTGAAAGCATATTTTTTCTGGAAAACGCATTTAAAAAAACAAAACAAAAAAAACAAAAAAAAAACCTCCTGTAATAATCCCTGGGCAGTGTCCCACAAGTGTGGGGAATCTACTATGACAAGTTTCCCAAATGTACTGGACCACAGAGCCCTTTTATCATAAGCTTTTTAACACCTCCCCAAACAGTATTCCACGGAAGAGCAGTTTAGGAAACACGCACTGGATACCTCGATGATTCCTTCTGGTTTCTGAATTACGTAAGGTCAGACCTCTTCCCTAACAACCTCAGCTATATGAATTATAACATAAAATCGGGGGTAAACTAGTACGACTGACTGTAACGGACCTGTTCTCTTTATTACTGGGAGGCAGATACAAGCCCGCCTTACAGACACGCATGCATTTACTTTAGAAGGATTATATTCGGGGCACCTGGGTGGCTCAGTTGGTTAAGCGGCTGCGTTTGGCTCAGGTCATGATCCCAGGGTCCTGGCATCAAGCCCCACTTAAGGGTCCCTGCTCAGCGGAGAGCCTGCTTCTCCCTCTGCCTCTGCTTGCTGCTCTGCCTATTTGTGTTCTCTATCTCTCTGTCAAATAAATAAGTAAAATCTTAAAAAAAAAAAAAAAAAGGACTGTATTCATTGTGGCTTTTAACAATGGAACAGATACATATCTAAATAGATGCAGATGCATGTGTGTTAGTATATGTACAAATATGTCCTAATTTTAAAAAGACCAAGAAGCAATGAGCACACCCACTACCAAGATCTTGGTTTCAAAATCGATACTCTGATAAAACGAACGAATGCTTTTCTGAAAAAAAAGTCGGATCGCACGGTTCGGGCAAGGAAAATACAAGAGGAGCCGAGGGGAAAAAGGGAAGTGCCAGAAAGTAAGAAGAACTCGCGAATGATGGAACATGTTTAAAGGATACAGGACCCAACCTAATTAAGCTCCTAATAAGCAAAGCAGGGACAATTTGAGCAATAAAATAAGTAATGATAGTATGAGATTATACCCCATAAAATAAAATAAATATGCATAAGCCCATCCTAATATAAACATATAAATGAGGGAGAAGAACAACTCTTCCTGACAGAAACATTACAATTAATAAATGTAAGGACGTAGAAAAGCCCCAATAAGCACACATCACCGTACTATCTTCCCATCCCTCATGGTCAGCAGTCAACCATCCCAATCATTTTTGTCCACTGAAATTAAGATAAATTAACTCCAAAATATCCTTGAATGAGCAAATGAATAACCAAAGCCAAAGTTGGGGCAGAGAGGGGTAGGCAGATGGGAAGAAGGAAGACATTGTGGCTAATTAATGATTAAGAATATGCATGTACCCTCAGCTCTGTAGTTTTCTAACAGTGACCTGGGCAAATTTTTCTTTCTGACTCTTTCTCCTCAACTGAAAAAAATAAATTTTAATTAGTGTAGTGGGATGAAGAGTGTACCCTCCCCCCAAATTCATATCCACTCACAACTTCCAAATGTGACCTTTTTGGGAAACAGGGTCTTTGCAGATGTAAACAAATTATATGGTCATACTGGCTTAGGGAGGGTCCTAACTCCAATGACTGGTATCCTAACAAGAAGACAGGACACACAGAGAGAAGGCTGTGTGAAAACAGAGAAAGAGATCTTAGGGATCCAAGTGTGAGCCAAGGGACGGATACCAGGCATCACCAGAAACCACCAACAGCTAGGAAGAGGCAAGGAAGGATTTTTCCCTCAAGCCTTCAGAGGAAAGATGGCCCTACTGAAACCTTGATTTCAGACATCTAGCTTCCAGAACTGTGACAGAATAACTTCTGTCATTTTAAGCCATCGTGTTTGTGACTGCTTGTTCCGGCAGCCCTAGGAAAACCAGAGTAAGCAAGAGAGAAGGCAACGTACGCAAAGGGGCTTGCAGAGGGCAATCAATCATGTTTGAGCCACATCACGGCTCTGCTTTGGTCAGGAGGAAGGAGGAGGAAGGTCAGGCTTGATTACACTGTTTCTCAGCTTTGGATATTTTAGCACTAGTTGGCACACACCCTGCCTTTTCCCTACCCACAACTACTCTGAGTCCTCTGAGTCACTGCCCAGCTACCAGGAACTCTCAGATTCTGGAAAACAGCCTCCGCTGCAATCCATTTCAGGAGTCAGAGTGGGGTAAGACCCCGATTTAAACAATAAGACTACAGAGCAGTACATACAGATTTGAACTGATCCTTCTCTCTCATCAGCTAGAAAATATTCTCAGGATATGAAGTCACTGTTATGCAACTGTGCTCCCCAAAAAGATAGCTTAAAGCCCTGATCTCTCCAGTACCTCAAAACATGCCTGATCTGGAATTAGGGTCACTGCAGATTAGTTAATTTATGATGGGATCACATTGAGTTATGGTGGGCCCTTAACCCAATGACTGGTGTCCTTATACAAAGAAGAGGCAGAAAAACACAGGGAGATGTCAACCACGTGATTGTGGAGACAGAGACGGGAGTGATACATCTACAAGCCAAGGAATGTAAACACCAGAACCTACAAAAGGCAAGAAAGGATTGTCTTTCACCAGTTTCAGAGAGAGCATAGCCCTGATGATATGCTGATTCCAGAACTGTGAGAATACATTTTTATTTTTAAGATGTATTTATTTATTTTAGAGAGAGAGAAAGAGAGAGTGCACAAGCCAGGGGGGTTGCTGAGTGAGGGGGAGAGAGAGAAAGAGAATCTCAAGCAGACCTCCACTGGGCACGGAGCCTGATGCAGGGCTAGACACAGGGCTTGATCCCGGGACCCTGAGATCATGACCTGAGCTGAAATCAAGAGCCAGTCACTTAACTGACTTGAGCCACCCGGGTGCCTCTTGTTTTGAGCCCAGTTGTGGTGCTTTGTTTTGCGGGCCCGGGAAACATAGATAATTGCTTTAACAAGGCTAAGTTTTCACAGGTGGTGTCCTTGCTATCCAAAAGTTTACCTTCTGATATAAGTGGACACCATCAGCATCGGTACTCTTGTAAGTGTCTGTGGTGGTTATTCTCTATGTACACATACCCTTCTCATTTTCTACCCTTTTCTATAACCTGCAGGGGTGATTCCTAAGGACTGCAATATCCAGGCTCCCTTGTCCTTGGCTACTGGTTGGGTTTGGCCAATAAGAGACAACAACTGGGAATTTGAGGGCAGAAGACATAAAGTTGGAGATTTTTGCTGTCTCCCCACCTCAGTGTTCTGGCAATGTCTTCATCTCTCTACCATTACAGCTCCCAACAGACACAACTACCCACTCTCACCAGACAGCTTCAGCTCTCTCTGAGCTCCATGGCACATTTTCCTCCTTTTTTTCCTTTGGGTGAAAAAGCTTCCCTCTGCTGCCAGTCTCTGAGAGCCTCAACATACCTCTTCGTTCTCTATCCCTGCCTACTATGGAATGCATGCTTGTATCCACTGAAAATTCCTATGCTGAAGCTCTAACCTAGCATGTGATGGAACTTGGAGGTGGGGCACTTGGGAGGTAAATAGGTGTGGATGAGATCATGAGGGTGGGGTCCCCTTGATGGGATGAGTGCCCTTTTAAGAAGAGAGACTAGAGCTATCTCTCTCCATGCGAGGACAGAGAGAGAAGGAAGTCATCTACAGGCCAGGAAGAAAGCCCTCATCAAGAACCAATTTGCCAACAAACTGGACTTTCCAGCCTCCAGAACTATGAGAAATAATGTCTATTGTTTAAGCTACCCAGTCTATGGTATTTTTTAAATAGCCACTCAAGCGAAAACATTGTCCCACCTGGGTATATGATCCTAAGTCCTCTTCAAAATCCCAGGTAAATATGACTTAGATTTCCTTCCAAGACCTTAACACAGTGACCATGTTACAAAACCAAAGACATATAAACCTGACTAAGGCTAAACTCTATAAGTCAATTCAAAATTGCTGTTGTCCCTCCTGGACACTAGATTCTTACCTACAATAATTGATTAGTTTATGAAGTGCAAGGGTCCATTCAAGTCCATCCAACCCAGAAAACTACCTTTGACAATAACTGAAGAAGTGTCTTAACTCTAGGTTCTAAGAAGACTACAAAGTAATGCACTAAAAATTATTGAACCCAACATTCTACAAAACATATGCCCAATTCTCTTCAAAATTGTCAAGGTCATGAAAAACAAAGAAAGACTGAGAAACTATCACAGACCAGAGTAGACTAGAGACATGACAACTGAATGCACAATGGCATCCTAAATTGAACTGTAGAAAAGAAAAGGATATCAGTGGAGAAAAACTGGTGAAATCCAAATAAAGTCTAGAGCTTAGTTAGTGGTAATGTACCAATGTTGGTTTCTTGGTTTTTTTGTTTTGGTTTGGTTTGGTTTGGTTTCTTGGTTTTGCCAAAAGTACCATGATAAGATGTTAACACCAGGGGAAATTGAAAGTGGGTAAGGGATCTCTGGGAACCCTACAACTTTACTGTAAATCCAACATATTAGAAAAGTAAAAACTTTATCCCAAAAAATGATTATGAGTGAGACTATATGCAGGTCAAGGGACAGTTCATTTAAGCACAAATAATTTGTTTACAACAAGGAATGTTATAAACGGAAATCCTTATATAAATTTGATATGCCTCTCCAAGGATATTAAAAATCCTTCAAACAGAGCTGGGAGAAGTTGTGCTGAGAGACGAGTCAATGCAAAAGATACTCCAGTCACACATGCATACCTGCTCCATTAGGAAGAAATAAAACACCCAAACAAGAAACTGCAAAACAAAGCATTACCTTAACTCCTATACAACTGCCAGTGTTCAACCCAAAAGAAGGTGCTATTGAATGTCTCAGCGCCTTGCAAAAGCAGTATCTTTTTACCTTATTTTCTGTGTTTCTTGAATGGGGCACTTAGGTTACCGAAATGACAAAGCCTTTGGTTTCAACCAAAGTGGAATGCCCCTGGGTAGGCGCTAAGAAACAGCCCTCTAGAGAGCCGCTTCAGATGGAGCAGACCCTTTCAGACATCTAGACATAAACCTCAGTCTTTAAGTTCACCCTCCTTTCATGGGATGACATGTCCATAGCATCAGGTATTATCCCACAGCAAAGAGCAGTGGACACAGGGTCTCTGGGGGCCATGGTAAGAACAGGTTCACATGGCCCCTTGAGGGAATGCATGGAAAGTATCTCACAGTCCCTTATGCCTCTCCAAACTCCTAGCAGAGTGAGGGCTGGCATACACCTTTTTGTCCATGCTGCTAAAAGAAAATGAGATTCCACACAGAAACACATGTAGCAGGGACTGTCTCTAATACACACCTGGATTCCCCTGGCCTGGTTACTGCAGCTATGGTAGGCACTCAATAATCCCTTGCGTGGTGAATTAATTAGCTTGTCAATCAACAGCTGCCCCTAGACATTGACGACATCTTAAGAAAAGGTGTTATTATGTCCCCATCCAATAGTCTCAAGATTTTATTCACATTTTTGTATTTTTACTTTGACCGCTCTACCTCATTCAAAAATTCATGATACACTGCCAAATCTACCTTACAAAAAGTGTCTGTAACTACACCATTATCCATTTATAAAAAATAATAATATTTGATGATTTCTGACAAGGTTGCCAATACCATTTAACAGGAAAAGAACAGTCTCATCACAGATAGTGTTGGTGTTCGTGCTGATCTCTACAAACAGAAGAATGACCCTCATCTTATACCACATACAAATAATAACTCAAAAAGGAATAAAGACTTAAATATAAAACTTGAAACTTAGAACTCCTAGAAGAAAACACAAGGGAGAAACTTTACGGCATTGGACTTAGCAATGACTTTTTGGATACAACACTAAAAGCACAGACTCCAAAAGCAAAAATAGACAAATGGGACTACATGAAACTTAAAAATGTTTGTGCATCAAAAGGCACAATCAACAGAGTGAAATGGAACCCATGGAACAGGAGAAAATATCTGCAAGTCCTTTATATGATAAGGAATTAATATCTAGAATATATAAAGAACTCTAACAATTCCACAATGAAAATATCAAATAACCTGATTTTAAAATGAACAAAAGGCAGTGCTGAAAGCCTTCAGGGAGGGAAGGAGGAAGGGAAGGAAAGAAGGTAGGAAGGGAGGGAGGGAGGAAGGAAAAATAAATCAATAAATAATAAATAAATAAAATGGACAAACGACTTGAATAGACTTATCTCCAAAGATGATATAGCAATGGCAACAAGCATATGAAAAGATACTCCACATCACTAATCATCTGGGAAACATAGGACAAAACCACAATGAGATATCACCTCACCTCCATTTGGATGGCCAATATTAAAAAACAAACAAACAAAAAATACAACAGAAAATAGCAAGTGTCGGTAAGAATGTGGAAAAACTAGAACTCTACTACAGTGCTGGTAGGGCTGCAAAATGGTAAAACCACTATGGAAAACTGTATGGAGGTTCCCAAAAAGTTAAAAATAGAAATATCATGCAACCCAGAAATCCTACCTCTGGATATATATACATAAGCATTGAAATCAGGGTCTCAAAGAGTTATTTGCACATCCACATCCATAGCAGCACTATTCACAATAGCCAAGAGATCAAAGCAACCAGAACACTCACCAATGGATGAATGAATAATCAAAATGTGGTATAGACAGGGGAGGAGCAAGATGGCGGAGCAGTGGGAGACCTAGATATCATCAGGTCCCAGGAGTTCAGCTAGATGGTTATCAAACCAGTCCGAACACTTACAAACGCAACAGAAGATCAAAGAGAAAAAGAACAGCAACTCTAAAAGAGAAAAGTGACCACCTTCTGGAAGGTAGGACATGCAGAGAAGTGATTCGGAGGCGACACTTGCAAAGACAGACTGCGGGGGGAGGCACTGGCTCCGGGCAGCAGTAGAACAGCGGAGCACAAAATCGAAACTTTTAGATGTCTGCTCCACTGAGGGAAGTTGCCCCAGAGGCTAAGCGGGAGGTAGAACCCTCACAAGGACAGTGTGGTCTCAGGACCCATGGGGTGACAGAAGGACCCGGGGTGCCTGAGCATGGCAGAGCTCCCGGGTATCAGAATGGGGAAGCTGGCTGCAGAGACAGAGTCGAGGAGAGGGCTCTCGGCTGGGGCTTACCTTAAACCATGATCCAAGGTGCAGTCGGGCCACTGCTCTTCAAGCAGGAACATCACAAATTGCAGATCCAGGGAGACCCCCTCCTCCCTCCACTGGGAGGGGAGGCATGGGAGCACGCTGCAGGACTCTGCTGGGTTTGGAGACTCCAAATGGGGCTGAGCGCCAGAGATAGAAACACTGGGTCACAGGCCCAGTGAGCATGGAGCACCGCCAGAGTCCAGGGAGACGGGAGTGACTGCCTGCTTTTCTCTGGGGGTGCACTGAAGAGAGGGTCCTGGGCTCTTGGCCCCTCTAGGCCAGAGACTGGGAGGCTGCCATCTTCATTCCCAGCCTCCAAAGCTGTAGGCAAAGTGATCAGGGAACAAAAGCTCCTGACAGCAAACCCAAGCAGATTGCTTAGCCTGAAAGGCTGGGCAGTTCTGCCTTGGACAAGGACATTAAGAATCACCGCAACAGGCCCCTCCCCAGATGATCTGCAAGAACATCCAGCCAAGACCAAGTTCACCCATAACTGAGAACTGTGGAATTTCAGTGCTAGGACAGTGCATCACATGGAATTCATGGCTTTTTTCCTAAGATTCTTTAGTCTTCCAAAGTTAAATGTTTTGGGGGGTGCCTGGGTGGCTCAGTTGGTTAAGCGACTGCCTTCGGCTTAGGTCATGATCCCGGAGACCTGGGATTGAACCCCACATCAGGCTCCCTGCTTGGCGGGAAGCCTGCTTCTCCCTCTCTCTGGCTGTGTTTCTCTCTGTCAAATAAATAAAATCTTTAAAAAAAAAAAAAAAGTTAAATTTTTTTAATTTTACTTTTGTTCTTTTTCTATTTTTTATTTTTCTCTTTCCTATTTTAATTTTTAACTATTTTATCAATACTTTTTTAAAAAATCTTTTTTAATTTTCATTGTTTTAGTCATTTTCTATCCCATCATTGTATTTAAGCTTATTTTTTGTATACATATAGGTTTTTCCTTCTTTAGAACTTTGGGATACAGTTTCTTCTTTTTTTAAAAAAAATATTTTTATTTATTTATTTGACAGAGAGAAACACGGTGAGAGAGGGAACACAAGCCAGGGGAGTGAGACAGGGAGAAGCAGGCCTCCCGCCGAGCAGGGAGCCCGATGTGGGGGCTTGATCCCGGGTCTCCGGGATCATGACCTGAGCCGAAAGCAGTCGCTTAACCAACTGAGCCACCCAGGCGCCCCGGGATACAGTTTCTTCTAATAGATCAAAATATACCCTAAATCTAGCACATGGCTTTGTTCTACTCTCCAACTTCATCACGTTCTTTCCTTTTATTTTTCAACCAACTTCTTATCTTACCAATTCTTTTTTTAGAACCTTTAATTTTCATCTTTGCAGTCATATTCCATCCCTTTATGGTGTATACCCATATTTTTATACATACATAAGTTTTTCTTTCTTTAAAATTTTGGGAGGCAGTTTCATCTAACAGACCAAAATATATCCAAAATCAAGTGTGTGGCTCTGTTCTATCCACCAGTCTAATCATATACAGAGAGACAAATAGATACAGAGATATAGATTTTTTTTTCTTCCTCTTTCTCCCCGGGTTTTGGGTCCCTTCTGATTTGATTAGTGTAAATTTTTCTGGGGTCATTGCTACCATTTCAGTATTTTTTTCTCTCATTCATCTACTCTTATCTGGATAAAATGACAAGGTGGAAATACCTCAAAGAAAAGAACAAGAGGCAGTACTGACAGCTAGGGACCTAATCAATAGGGACATTAATAATATGTCAGAACTAGAATTCAAAATGGCGATTATCAAGGTGCTAGATAGGCTCAAAAAAAGCATGGAAAATATTAGACAATCCTTTTCTGTAGAAATAAAATCCGTTTCTGAAGGAAAAAAAAACCTAAAACCTAACCAAGCTGAAATCAAAAAAGCTATTAATCAGGTGCAATAAAAAATGGAGGTTCTTGGGCAACTGGGTGGCTCATTTTGTTAAGCAACTGCCTTTGGCTCAGGTCATGATCCCAGAGTCCAGGGATTGAGTCCCACATTGGGCTTCCAGCTCCATGGGGAGTCTTCTTTTCTCTCTGACCTTCTCCCCTCTCATACTGTCTCTCACCCTGTATCTCTCAAATAAAAAAGATCTTTAAAAAAAAAAAAAAGGAGACTCTTCCTGCTAGGATAAATGAGGCAGAAGAGAGAACTGGCAATACAGAAGACCAGATGATGAAAAATAAAGAAGATGAGAAAAAGAGAAACAAACAACTACTGGACCACAAGGGAAGAATTCAAGAGATAAGTGATATCATAAGATAAATAATATTATAATTAATGGGTCCCAGAAGAAGAAGGGGAGGCAGAAGGTATATTAGAGCAAATTATAGCAGAGAATTTCCCTAATTTGGTAAAGGAAACAACCATCAAAATCCAAGAGGCACAGAGAACCCCCCTCAAAATCAATAAAAATAGGTCCACACCCCACCATCTAATAGTAAAACTTACAAGTCTCAGTGACAAAGAGAAAATCCTGAAAGCAACTCAGGAGAAGGGGTCTGAACCTACAATGACAGAAATATTAGATTGGCAGCAGACCTAGCCACAGAGACCTGGCGGGCCAGAAAAGATTGGCATAATATATTCAGAGCAGTAAGCGAGAAAGATATGTGGCCAAGAATACTACATCCAGCTAGGCTGTTTTTGAAATTAGGAGAGATAAAAATCTTCCAGGACAAACAAATACTAAAAGAATTTGCAAACACCAAACCAGTCCTATAGGAAATATTTAAAGGGGTCCTCTGAGCAAAGAGAGAGCCTAAAACTAGCAGACCAGAAAGGAACCAGAGATAATATACAGTAGCAGTCACCTTACAGGCAATACAGTGGCACTAAATTCGTATCTTTCAATAGTTACCCTGAATGTAAATGGGCTAACGGCCCCAATCAAAAGACACAGGGTATCAGAATCAAAAAAAACCCAAAAAACCAAGACTCATCAACATGCTGTTTCCAAGAAACTCATTTTAGACCCAAAAACAACCTCCAGATTTAAAGTGATAAGGGGATAGAAAACAATTCACCATGCTAACGGACATCAAAAGAAAGCTGGGGTGACAATCCTTATATCAGAAAAATTAGATTTTAAGCCAAAGACTATAATAAGAGATGAGGAAGGACACTATATCATACTTAAAGTGTCTATCCGACAAGAAGATCTAACAATTTTAAATATCTGTGTAGCTAACATGGGAGCAGCCAATTATATAAACCAATTAATAACTAAATCAAAGAAACACATCAACAATAATACAATAACAGTAGGGGACTTTAAGATCACCCTCACTGAAATAGATGGATCATCTAAGCAAAAGATCAGCAAGGATATAAAGGCTTTAAATGACACACTGGACCAGATGGACATCACAGATATATTCAGAACATTCCATCCCAAAGCAACAGAATATGCATTCTTCTCTAGTGCACATGGAACATTCTCCAGAACAGATCACATCCTGGGTCACAAATCAGGTCTCAATTGGTATCAAAAGACTGGGATAATATCCTGCATATTTTCAGACCACACTGCTTTGAAACTAGAACTTAACCACAAGAGGAAAGTTGGAAAAAACTCAAATACATGGAGGCTAAAGGGTACCCTACTAAAGAATGACTGGGTCAACCAGGAAATTAAAGAATTTAGAGGGGGAAAAGATGGTACAGAAGTAGGCGACCCTGTTTCAAACCGTCCCCTGAGGTGAGCTCAATATCTACCAGAACATTCTGAACACCCATGAAATCAGCCTGAGATGTAAGACTACACACTTCTGGATCTCTACAAGGGAAGAAGAACATCAGCAGAGAGGTAAAGCGGAGCGGGAACGTTCAGCCTGATTTCAGAGGATAAACAGAAGTGGGAGGGAGCCACCAGAAGTGACCTATTGGAAAGTAATACCCCAATACAAAAGTGCCCTGTGCTTGGGGACCAGCATCAACTTGCAATCTGGTTAAAAGCACTCAAAAACAAAGGGCCTTAAGAGACAACTGGGGGAATCTGATGGCTACTGGTGCAGACATAAAACTGCGGCCCCCGGATGGCAGTAGACAGTGCTCCCCAGGCCCTGAGTGAACCCTGCGGGGAGTCGCTGATACTATGACTTTGAGCCACTTGCACCACTGCTTGGACTGGAGGCCACTCATCCCACAGCCTTCCGCTCAATGTGCACGACCGTCAGGTCAGAGAGAACCCCGCATGGGTGTGGGCTCCAGAGAGCGGACCCGACAGCGGCAGGCTCGCACAAACCGGTATCACACATGGTTTCTGTGGCACGGGGGTGAAGGAACAAGCAGGGGTCACGGGCACCATCGTGGCTGGTGACTAGGGGTTCACGCTACTTGTGAGAGGTGGCAGGGTACAGGGGAGAGTGCGGGGGGGAGCCTGTGTGCCCCGCACCATCCAGAGGGGAGCAGACTGAGGCTTCTCTCTGAGATAGAGATCTGGGTGCAGATGCTCTGACTCTATGAAAAACTGCAAAAGGCCCCAAACAAAGCAACAAAAATGTCCAGGGAACAAAAGCCTGAAAAACCGGTTTCCAAAGAGCCCAGCTCCTTGATAGGGAGCAGGGTGACTCAGCCCAAGCAACACTGACTGAAAAACATGGCAGGCCCCTCCCCCAGAAGGCAAGCCAGAAGAACAAGAGGACAACCACCACAGGGTCTCCATAAAACTGTAAATCCCCAACACTGGGGAAAATAACAATGTATTAAGCTCCGGGTACTACCCCAAACCCTATATATTTTATAGATACAGATTTTCATTTTTTTAAACTTCTTTTCATTTTTATTTTTAAGTTTTTTGGTAAATTTTAAATTCATTCTCATTATTATTCTTTTATTTTTTAACCCACTTATTACAACTTGATATTTAATACAACATTCCATAATAACTTTTTAACTTGAACTTTTTTCATACATATACCGGTGTTTGTTTGTTTGTTAGTTTCTTTCTTTTTCTTTCTTTCTTTCTTTCTTTCTTTCTTTCTTTCTTTCTTTCTTTTTAAAATATACATATAGATATAAGCTTCAAGGTAATCCTTCTTTCCTATTCAATACTACCCATATATATGAACCAGTTTTAATTTCCCTATATCTCTAGGAAGTTGAGTCCTCTAACAAAAATAACAGGATATAGGAGCACCTGCGTGGCTCAGTGGGTTAAAGCCTCTCCCTTCAGCTCAGGTCATGATCTCATGGTCCAGGGATCAAGGCCCACATAAGGCTCTCTGCTCAGCAGGGAGCTTGCTTCCTCCTCTCTCTCTGCCTACTTGTGATATCTCTCTCTCTCTCTCTCTCTCTGTCAAATAAATAAATAAAATATTAAAAAAAAAAAACAGAATATACCCAGGAGGAACTGAAATACTTTCCTCACCTACAATGAGGGATTTGTTCTTGCCTTTGTACTATATAAATATTATTCTTGGGGGTCATTTGGGCTGGGTTTTGCTTTTTGCTTTTTAACCCTTTCTTTTACTTTCAATGGTCTTTTTGTTTATTCTTTTTTGTTTTTGTGCCATATAAATCCTACAATTAGGGACCATTTTGGCTGGGTTTTCTCTTGCTTTTTTTTCTTTCTCTCTCTCTTTTTTCTTTCTTCTTTCTTTTGCGTGGTGGCTTCTGATTGCTCTGAAACCTTCCAACAGGCGACTCGCCTGATCATGGTTGATATATTCTACTATACATCCCCTCAACCACCGCTCACCAAAAGGACTTGGAGGAGGAACACCCAACGGAGGAAAAACTCAGGGACTACAACCCTTGACACAGAACTACTGGATATGGACATAAACAATATAAGAGAAATGGAATTCACTGTAGCAATCAAAGCAATGGCTAAGTTGGAAAAGGCCATCAGTGATAAGATAGAATCTCTAAGGGTGGAAGTGAAAGCCAACTTGGCAGAGGTTGAAAAATGCTATCATTAAGATCCAATCTAATCTAAATATTCTAACAGCTAGGGTAAGTGAAGCAGAATATCGCATTAGTGATCTAGAAGACAGACTGAGAAGGAAGAGCAGGAGAAGTCTTGGAACAAACAGTTAAAATCCCATGAAAACAGAATTAGGGAAATAAATGATGCCATGAAATGCTCCAATATCCAAATTATTGGGATCCCGGAGGGAGTTGAGAGAGAAAGAAGACTAGAAGATATAGTTGAACAAATCCTGAATGAAAATTTCCCTAATCTGGGGAATGAAACAAGTGTTCGGGTCTTAGAGGCAGAGAGGACACCCCCCCAAGATGAACGAGGCTAGAAAAAACTCCAGGCACATAATTGTGAAATTCACGACTCATAAATTTGAAGAATATGTCTTAAAGGCAACTGGGGAAAGATATCCCTTATGTACAGAGGGAAGACAATCAGAATAACGTCAGACCTGTCTACAGAAACCTGGCAAGCCAGAAAGGGCTGGCAAGACATATTCAGGAAACTAAATGAAAAAATATGCAACCAAGGATAATGTACCCAGCAAGGCTGACTTTCAAAATGGATGGAAAGACAAAGAGCTTCCAGTACCAGCAAGGTCTAAAAAATTACGTGACCAGCAAGCCAGTACTACAAGAAACATTAAGGAGGGTTCTATAAAAGAGGAACAAACCCAAGAGTGACAGAGAACAGAAATGTATAGAGGCAATCTATAGACACAAGGACTTCATAGGCAACATGATGTCAATAAAAATGTATCTTTCAATAATCACTCTCAAAGTGAATGGCCTAAATGCTCCAATAAAATGGCCTAGGGTTGCAAACTGCATAAAATAACAAGACCCTTCCATATGCTGTCTACAAGAGACACAGTTTGAATCTAAAGATACATCCAGACTGAAAGTGAGGTGATGGAGAACCAACTTTCACACCAATAGACCTCAAAAGAAAGCTGAGGTAGCAATTCTCATATCAGACTTTAATCTAAAGACTATAGTCAGAGATAGAAAAGGACACTACATCATTCTTAAATGGTCTATACACCAAGAATATCTAACAATTGTAAATATTTATGCCCCCAACATGGGAGCAGTCAACTACATAAGCCAACTGTTAAGCAAAATAAATACAAATACATTAATAGTAGGAGATCTTAACACATCACTCTCAGCAATGAACAGATCATCTAAATAGAACATCAACAAAGAAACAAGAGCTTTGAATGACACACTGGACCAGATGGATCTCATAGATATATTCAGGACATTCCACCCTAAAACAACAGAATACTCATTCTTCTTGAGTGCACATGGAACTTCCTCCAGAATAGACCACATACTAGGTCACAAATCAGGGCTCAACCGATACCAAAAGATTGAGATTGTGCCCTGTATATTCTCTGACTACAATGTCTTGAAACTGGAACTCAACCACAACAAAAAGTTCAAAAAGAGTTCAAACACTTGGAAGCTAAAGACTATCCTGCTCAAGAATGTTTGGATCAATCAGGAAATCAAGGAAGAACTTAAACATTTCATGGAAACCAATGAGAATGAAGATACATCAATCCAAAACCTATGGAATATGGCAAAGGTGGTCCTAAGGGGGAAATACATAGCCATCCAAGCCTCACTCAAAAAAACTGAAAAATCCCAAATACACCAACTATCTTTATACCTTAAAGAACTGGAAAATCAACAACAAACTAAGCCAGCCCCACACACAAGAAGGGAAATAATTAAGATTAGAGCAAAGATCAATGAATTAGAAACTAGAGATACAGTAGAACATATCAAAAAAACTAGAAGCTAGTTCTTTGAAAGAATTAATAAGATCGATAAACCATTGGCCAAACTAATCCAAAAGAAAAGGGAGAGGACCCAAATTAATAAAATTATGAATGAAAGAGGAGAGATCATGACTAACACCATGGAAATAGAAACAATTGTCAGAAATTACTATCAACAGTTATATGTCAATAAGTTAAACAATCTAGAAGATATGGATGAATTCCTGGAAACCTATAAACTTCCAAGACTGAAACAGGAAGAAATTGAAACCTAAATAGACCAATATCTAGTAATGAGATTGAAGCAGTGATCAAAAACCTCCCAAAAAACAAGAGCCCAGGACCTGGTGGATTCCCTAGGGAATTCTACCAAACATTCAAAGAAGAAATAATACCTATTTTCCTGAAGCTGTCTCAAAAAATAGAAACAGAAGGAAAACTTCCAGACTCTTTCTATGAAGCCAGCATTACTTTAACTCCCAAACCAGGCAAAGACCCCACCAAAAAAAAGAATTTCAGACCAATATCCCTGATGAATATGGATTCCAAGTTTCTTAACAAGATCCTAGCTAATAGGATCCAACAGTAAATTAAAAAGATTATCCACCACGACCAGGTGGGATTTATCCCTGGGATGCAAGGGTGGTTCAACATTTGCAAATCAATCAATGTGATAGAACAAATCAATAGAGAAGAGACAAGAACCACATGGTCCTCTCAATTGATGCAGAAAAAGCATTTGACAAAATACAGCATCTGTTCCTGATTAAAACTCTTCAAAGTATAGGGATAGAGGTAACATTCCTCAACCTCATAAAATCTATGAAAAACTCACAACAAATATCATTCTCAACAGGGAAAAAGTGACAGCTTTCCCATTGAGATCAGGAACAAGATAAGGATGCCCACTCCCACCACTATTATTTAACATAGTGTTAGAAGTCCTAGCAACAGCAATCAGACAACAAAAAGAAATAAAAGGTATTTAAATTGGCAAAGAGGAAGTCAAACTCTTTTTCTTCACAGATGACATGATACTTTAACATGTAAAACCCAAAAGACTCTATCTCCAAACTCCTAGATTTCATACAAAAATTGAGTAATGTGGCAGGATACAGAATCAATACACAGAAATCAGTTGTATTCTTATACACTAACAATGAAAATATAGAAAGGGAAATCAGACAATGAATCCATTTACTATAGCACCAAAAACCATAAGATACCTAGGAATAAACATAACCAAGAAGTAAAGATCTCTACTTGAGGAACTACAGAACACACATGAATGAAACTGAAGAAGACACAGAAAGATGGAAGAGCATTCCATGCTCATGGATCGGAAGAATAAACATTGTTAAAATGTCTATACTTCCCAGAGAAATCTATACATTCAATGCCATCCCAATCAAAATTCCTCCAACATTTTTCAAAGTGCTGGAACAAACAATCCCGAAATTTACATGGAAGCAGAAAAAGACCTGAATTGCTAAGGAAATGTTGAAAAAGAAAAACAAAGCTGAGGGCATCATGTTGTCTGATTTCAAGCTTTATTACAAAGCTGTGATGACCAAGACAGCATGGTACTAGCACAAGAACAGACATATAGACCAATGAAACCGAGTAGAGAGTACCGATATGGACTAGCAAGTCTATGGTCAAATAATCTTCAATAAAGCAGGAAAAAATATCCAGTGGAAAAAAGACAGTGTCCTCAATAAATGATGCTGGGAAAACTGAACAGCTACGTAGAGAAGAATGAAACTTGACCATTCTCTTATGCCACACACAAAGATAACTCAAAATGGATAAAAGACCTCAATATGAGGCAGGAATCTGTCAAAATCCTAGAGGAGAACATAGGCAGTAACTTCATTGACATCGACCACAGCAACTTCTTTCAAGACACATCTCCAAAGACAAAGGAAACAAGGGAAAATGAATTTTTGACACTTCATCAAAATAAAAAGCTTCTGCACAGCAAAGGAAACAGTCAACAAAACAAAGAGGCAACCCACTGAATGGGAGAGGATATTTGCAAATGACACTATGGACAAAGGGCTGATATCCAAGATCTATAAAGAACTCCTCAAATTCAACACCCAAAAAAGAGAAGATCACATCAAAAAATGGGCAGGAGACATGAACAGGCACTTCTCCACAGAAGACATACAAATGGCTAATAGACACATGAAAAAATGTTTGTCATCATTAGCTATCAGGGAATTTTTTTTTAAGATTTTTATTTATTTACTTGACAGAAAGAGAAATCACAGGTAGGCAGAGAGGCAGACAGAGAGAGAGAGGGGGAAGAAGGCTCCCTGCTTAGCAGAGAGTCCGATGTGGGGTTCGATCCCAGGACTCTGAGACCATGACCTGAGCTGAAGGCAGAGGCTTAACCCACTGAGCCACCCAGGAGCCCCTATCAGGGAAATTCAAATCAAAACCACACTGAGGTACCACCTTACACCAGTCAGAATGGCCAAAATTAACAGGACAGGAAACAGCAAGTGTTGGAGAGGCTGTGGAGAAAGGGGAACCCTCTTACACTGTTGGTAGGAATGCAAGTTGGTACAGCCGCTTTGGAAAACAGTGTGGAGATTCCTTAAAAATAGAGCTACCCTATGACCCCGCAATTGCACTACTGGGCATTTACCCCAAAGATACAGATGTGGTGAAAAGAAGAGACATATGTACCCCAAAGTTCATTGCAGCAATGGCCACAATCGCCCAACTGTGGAAAGAGCCAAGGTGCCCTTCAACAGACGAATGAGTAATTATGTATATAATTATGTATATAATTATGCTCCATATATACCATGGAATATTACACCTCCATCAGAAAGGATGAATACCTAACTTTTGTAGCAAATGGACAAGATTGGTGAGTGAAATAAGCCAAGCACAAAAAGTCAAATATTATATGGTTTCACTTACTTGTAGAGCATAAGGAGTACTATGGAGGACAGTAGGAGAAGGAAAAGAAATGTGATTTGGGGTAAATCAGGGAAGGGGATGATACACGACAGACTTTAGACTCAGAAACAAACTGGGGGTCTTGAAAGGGAGGGGGTCTGGGATGGGTGAGGCTGGTGGTGGGTATTGAGGGCACATATTGCATGGAGAACTGTGTGGCATAAACAATGACTCTTGGAACACTGAAAAAATAAAATAATTTAATCAAAATAAAGAAAGAAAGAAAAGAAAAAAAAAAGCAGGAAAGAATATCCAATGGAAAAAAGGCAGTCTTTTCAACAAATGGTGTTAGGAAAATTGGATAGCCAAATGTAGAAGAATGAAACTGGGCCATTTCCTTACACCACACACAAAAATAGACTCAAAATGGATAGACTCAATGTGAGACAGGAATCCATCAAAATCCTTGAGGAGAACACCAGTAGCAACCTCTTTGACCTCGGCCACAGCAACCTCTTCCTAGAAACATCACCAAAGGCAAGGGAAGCAAGGGCAAAAATGAACTTTTGGGATTTCATCAAGATCAAAAGCTTTTGCACAGCAAAAGAAACAGTTAACAAAACCAAAAGACAACTGACAGAATGGGAGAAGATATTTGCAAATGGCATATTAGATAAAGGGCTAGTATCTAAAATCTATAAAGAACTCCTCAAACTCAACACCCAAAGAATAATCCAATCAAGAAATGGGCAGAAGACATGAACAGACATTTCTCCAAAGAAGACATCTAAATGGCCAACATACACATGAAAAAGTGTTCAACACTCCTCGGCATCAGGAAAATACAAATCAAAACCACAGTGAGATACCACCTTACATCAGTCAGAATGGCTAAAATTAACAAGTCAGGAAACAGATATTGGTGAGGATGCAGGGAAAGGAGAATGCTCCTAAACTGTTGGTGGAAGTGCAAGCTTGTGCAGCCACTCTGGAGAACAGTATGGAGATTCCTCAAAAAGTTGAAAATAGAGTTACCCATTGACCCAGCAACTGCACTACTGAGTATTTACACTAAAGGTAAAAATGTAGTGATCCAAATGGGCACATGCACCTGAATGTTTATAGTAGCAATGTCCACAATAGCCAAACTATGAGAAGAAACTAGATGTCTATCAACAGATGAATGGATAAAGAAGATGAGAGAGAGAAAAAAAAGATTCAGTGTGTGTGTGTGTGTGTGTGTGTGTGTGTGTGTGTGTGTGTGTGATGGAATACTATGCAGCCATCAAAAAAAACAAAATCCTGCCATCTGCAACAGCATGAATGGAACTGTAGTATATTATGCTGAGTGAAATAAGTCAATCAGAGAAAGACAATTATCATATGATCTCTCTGATATGAGGCACTTGAGAATCAGGGTGGGGGTCATGGAGGGTAGGGAGAGAAAAAAAATGAAACAAGATGGGACTGGGGAGGGAGACAAGCCATAAGAGCCTCTTAATCTCAGGAAACAAAGTGAGGGTTTCTGGGGGCCCAGGAGGAGGGATAGGGTTGCTGGATTCTGGGGGAAAAATGTGGTATAGGCATATATTGGAATATTTTTCAGCCTTGAAAAAGGAAGGAAATCCTATCAAGTGCTATACAATACGGATGAACCTCAAAGACATCATGTTATGTGAAATAAGCTAATCACACACAAAAAAACAAAAACTATACACTTATCCTTATATGAGATATCTAAAGTAGTCAAACTCAGAAACAATTAGTAAAATGGTGGCCACCAAAGACCAGGGGTGGGAGGTAAATATTGTTCTTCCACAGGTAAAGCATTTCTGTTTTGCAAGATAAAAAAGGTCTGCACATCTGTTTCAAATCAATGTGAATATACTTAACACCATAGAATCATACGCTTAAAACTGGGTAAGATAATAAATTTTGTGTTATATAACACATATGCACACATAATTTTTTAATTCACTGATACTTAGCAGGGGAAGAGGCATATTTTCTACCCTGCTGCTTGTTTGGAGGCCCTTCCAGAATCTTTGTCTCCCAAGGTCTTTTCTCACCTCATCTCCTGACCTCATGGCCACCTTCTTATTCCTTTTCCCTTGCTTCATGTGTTATCTCTCACTTACAGCCCTGAACCTGTCTCTTGTATTCACTGATCCTCTGGCCTTCACCCACTTCTTTCTTCCTTGCCTGAAAACCATACAAAATTTGTTCTTCTAAGTGCTCTGGGAAAGCCCTTAGAAGTTGTATATGATAGGGCGCCTGGGTGGCTCAGTGGGTTAAAGCCTCTGCCTTCGGCTCAGGTCATGATCTCAGGGTCCTGGGATCGAGGCCCGCATCGGGCTCTCTGCTCGGCAGGGAGCCTGCTTCCTTCTCTCTCTGCCTGCCTCTCTGCCTACTTGTGATCTCTCTCTCTGTCAAATAAATAAATAAAATATTAAAAAAAAAAAAAAAAAAAAAAAAAAAAAAAAAAAAAAAAAAAAAAAAAAAAGAAGTTGTATATGATAGCCAGTGATTACAAATGTGTACCCTTAGGGACATTCTATACACAAGATATTAATGCCAAGTTAAAGAGATTGATAGAACATCTAAAGTAAAAATTTTCATATTATAAAAGAACTTTAAAAATTATTCCAAATGGGGGCACCTGGGTGGCTCAGTCGGTTAGACATCTGCCTTTAGCTCAGGTTGTGATCTCAGAGTCCTGGGATCGAGCCCCACATTAAGCTCCCTGCTCAGCAGACAGTCTGCTTCTCCCTCTCTCTCTCTGACCCTCCTCCCGACTTGTTCACTGTCTCTCTCTCTTCCTCCCTCCCTCCCTCCCTCTCAAAAAGAAAAAAAAATTATTCCAAACATCAAGTAGCATTTAAATGTTACACTTAACAATCTTATGACACTATCCTGTACCACTGCATCTGTGATAAAACTTTCATACAGTATCTGGTGGGAATATAAACTGGTATGAACCTTAAGAAAAGAAAGCTGGTGGGGGACCTGGGTAGCTGAGTAGGTTAAGTGTCTGCCTTTAGCTCAGGTCATGATCTCAGTGTTTTTGGCTCAGGTCATGATCCTGATCAAGCCCCACTTCCGGCCCTCTGCTCATCAGGGAATCTACTTCTCCCTCTCCCTCTGCCCCTTTCCCCCACTGCTCATACTCTGTCTCTCTCTCTCTTTCTCTCAGATAAATAAATAAAATCTTTTTAAAAGGGGTGCCTGTGTGGCTCAGTTGGTTAAGCGACTGCCTTCAGCTCAGGTCATGATCCCAGAGACCCGGGATCGAGTCCCACATCAGGCTCCCTGCTCAGCGGGAGGCCTGCTTCTCCCTCTCTCACTCCCCCTGCTTGTGTTCCCTCTCTGGCTGTGTTTCTCTCTGTCAAATAAATAAAATCTTTAAAAAAAAATCTTTTAAAAAAAAGCAATTTGGCAATATGTTTTGAAAACCATAACATATCCACGCCCTTTGACCTATTAACCCCACTGCCAGGAATTTGCTCTAAAGAAATTACAGTATAAAAGAAAAAGCAAAGCTTATGAATAGATGTTTATTTCCAAGTTATTTTTGTACTACTGTGTGGACATTATCAAAATACTCTTTGTCATTTTTCTCCCACCATCCCTTTAAAATTTATTCAGTTTGGACAGAGGAGTACAAGGAAGAAGAAAGGAGGTTGTCCTTGATTCTAGATGAGAACTGTCATAGGACCCTGCCTGCTCTAGTCCCATTCCAGTAATGACACTCTAATGGTCACATCAGTCACAAACATGGTCTTACTAGAGCAATCTGATGTGTTATGACGTTCATTATATTGGGCAACAATTCTAGTTCCATTCCAAAGATTTCTCCCACTTCTCAGCTACAGCCATCCAGCTCAGTGAGAGCAACGAGGGAAAGCAGGGGCTCATATGCAGTCAGCTTCTCTCGGAGCACCCCTTCACATTTCCTCCCCCACGCCCTGGCTGCTGTTTTGAATGCCACTTCAAAATGGATGGAAGACAAAGAGGTAAGTGGTTTTGTCTGGAAATACTCTAACTGGCTTCTGATAGGTCCTGTTGTAAGCTGACTTTGTGCCCCGTGGGCTTTGCAGCTTTATAAAACCGCCTCTCACTTGTGGCACTCTTCATGGGACCTGTGGAGATCTCCATTTTTAGGGACCCCTCTAATTTGAGTTTTCAGAACAAGGGAGAAGCAGTCTATCCCAGCGGCTACTGTCTCCTCTGTCCTCTCCACTTGGACTTCATCCTTGCTAAGTCCTCACCCCCCCAGAGGGTCTTCTTGGTCAGGACTTAAATGACTCCATTAAATGATGGATAAACAAACTGTGTGTGGGTATACAAGGGCATACTACTAAGATACAAAGAGAATGAACTACGGATGCATGCCACAACATGGATGGAGGGAGCTCAGGGATGCTATGCTCAGTGGAAAAAGTGGATCTCATAAAGCTACATACTGCACGATGCCATCATATAACACCCTTGAAATGATAAGATTACAGTGATGGTGAATAACAGACCACTGGTTGCAGGCGGGGGAGGGGGTGCGGGCAGCTGTAGCATTAGGAGTTTCTTCATGGTAATGGAGCAATTATGCACCCTGATTGCAGTGGTGATTACACAAATCCACAA
This sequence comes from Spilogale gracilis, assembly GCA_004023965.1. Lineage (NCBI taxonomy): Eukaryota > Metazoa > Chordata > Mammalia > Carnivora > Mephitidae > Spilogale > Spilogale gracilis. The sequence continues at coordinate 28,938 of PITA01011083.1, forward strand.
ATCTATACATGTGATAAAATTACACAATAACACACACAAGTGCATGTAAACATTAATGAACCCCAAATAAAGTCTGTAACTTAGCTTACAGTATCATATCAATGTCAATATCAATTTCCTAGTTTTGAAAATGTACTCTGGTTACAAAAGATGGTATCACTGGGGAAAGCAGGATGAAGGGCACATGGGAACTCTCTATTTTTGCAACTTATGAATCTTAAAAAATTCTTCTTAAGTTCTCTTAAGTGGCTCTGGCCCAGTTCTCTCTTCCCAGGGGGCCCATCTTTGAGCCCCAAAGGAAACATTCTCTCATCCTTTGCCCCAACAGAGCCTGGGAGGCCAGGACCAAATCTTACCCTCTGGGTTCTCTTTGCCCTCAACTGTAAATGTATTTCAAACTCTACATGGTCCTAAGCAAGCCCCCATCATATACTTTCAAAGAAGGCCTTTCCCCTGAGGAGTGAGGAAGGAGTCACAGCATGCATGCCCCTCACTAAGCTGACTGCCTATTCAGTCTGGCTGCAGCGGTCAAGGGCTTGGCCCACAGATTCGTGAGAATTCCCCTAGACTGGATGCTCTAGTCTCTACCCAGACCTCCTCTCAGGACTGAGGACCTCTTTCCCACCCCGAATCTCTCTGAAAATTACTCTGAGTTGAAGAGAGCTATCTCACCCAAGGTCACGTTCCCTTCCCAGGGGTGATCTGCACCCAATGACTGGTCCACATAGGGCATAAAAAGCCAGCCTCCTTGCTCCAACAGGGAACACCTCTCTGTGGGACAGTCTCAGCTTTGGAGCTAGTGGAAGGGCAACTGAGGCCTCTGCACTGACTCTGCCCAGTCCTTCTTACTTTATTCCTCTACAGGTGATCCCCTAGGACTGCCCACTGAACCTCCTACACACAAATTCCATCATAGGGTCTTTTCTGGGTCTTCTGACCTTTGACACTTGGTGAACTCCATATATGATGGTCAGCCTCACCCTCACTTTGGAATCTGGTATCTATTGAATTGGGGCCCGAGTCAAAAGTGAAAAAGGGAAAGCCCCACCTAAGACCATAGGAATAACCAAAAAATTAGTAGCATGGCAAATCAGCTCCATGGAATATTAAATAGCCAGTAAAAATTATGAACATTTTGCAGCAAAATATTCTGGGGAAATGACCATGTTCTAATATTAAAAGAATACAATGCTTATTCTGAACTGGGGGACAAAAGCACTAACGGACATCTTAGGAATATTTGGAAAAATCTGTATATAGACTGGGTATTATATAATATCATTGCATCAATGTTAAATTTCCTAGACATGAAAATAATATTGATTATACAGAAAAATGACTTTGTTCTTAGGAAATCCTGCTATGGTATTTATAGCCAGTCTCCTGATGTCTGCAACTTCCTTTCAAGGGGCTCAGAAAATTGTAGCGAGAGAGAGAGAGAGAGAGAGAGAGAGAGAGAGAGAGAGAGAGAGAGAACTCTTCCTGCAAAGAACAAGAACACTCTGCAGCAATCTTACTCCCATTCCTGGGCTAAATGCTCCCCCTTGTGTACCAAGAGAGCAGGATGCATTCATCAGAACACACTTTAAACCTCCTCCGTACAATGGGAAAGCTCAAGACCCTAAGACTTTTAGAGAAGGCAATCAAAGGATGGCACATTTTAGTATACTCTCTCCCAACTTGCAACCAACAGTGTTGTTCTTGTGCCCCAGTTTGCTCTCCAAGGTGTCAAAATGGGAGTTTCAGTTCTGGTGGAGGGAAGGCATAGTCGGCAAAGGGGTGAGTAGGAAGGTACCTATAGTCTTGTCCGTGAAGGGCATGAGCTCTAGAGTCAAATAGTCCTGGGACTAGTGGGAATGAATCCTACTTTGTCCACTTCCTAGATGAGTGACCTCTGTGAGCATTAGCTTCCTTGTCTGTGAAGAAGGGATGATAAGACCACTTATTATCAAAGAGGAACTAAATGAGATAATGCAGACTCAGTCATAGTCTAGGGCGTGGCCCACCATTTAAGTGTTAAAGTCCAATATACATCAATCATTATTATGATCTATTAACCTCCTCTTGAGGAGGCTTCCAAGAGAGTTCCTTGGAAGTCCTACTGCCTTGTAGAGCATAGCTTGAAAAATACTGCCCTGGAGTATCTGATTTATAGACTTTAATCTTGGTGAGAAACCATCCCATTTTTTTTTCCTATAAAACTAGGCTTACTAATACTATATTGAAAACAAGATAATTTTTTTAAAAACTCCCTTTCAGGGGTACATGCACTAAAAAGGAATATTTGACTAGTAATCTTTCCTCCTAAGTGATTTCCAAGAAAACGAACATTTTGAGTTCTCCACCAATATTTCTGCTCACCATTATGCCTCCTCTGGGTCTTCTGTTTTTGACACTCTAATCATGGTCTCCTCCAAGGCAAGTCATTCTCATGTCCCATGTCAAGATGCCTGGAGACTCCCCTTGCTCCCCAAGGTCATGCATCCAACTGCCCACTCTTCCTGCTTTTGCCCTCTTCCTCTTGCTCTATCTCTTCCTTTCAACAAATCTTCATGGAGCATCTATTCTCTGAAAGACACAGTTGTTGCTGGTCTTGGGTACAAAATTATTAAGACCATAGTTTCTACCTTTTATGAGTTTAGAGTTAGACTCTTGCAGGAAACCCACACATGTAAAAAGACTCAGGGAGGCATTATAACAGATACTATGGTCTAGCAGAAAACAACATCAGGAACCCACTGGACTCAGGAGAACTGGATTAAAATCCTAGGTTTGCTACAGACTGGATTTGTGAGCTTGAACATATGAAATCACCTCTCTGGGCCTATTTTCATCTGTAAACTGCCTTAGGTTGGGTTCCTCCAAAGTCAACCTTGACCTAGGTTATAGGTAGTTTACCCGAGAGGGGATCCTTGCAAACACCAGTAAGAGTGAGGAGGTAAGTCAGGAGAGACAAGGAAGCGAGTTACTAAGCAGGTGCCAAGCATCTGTGCCCCACGGGCAGCTGGGGACCAACCCTGCTTGGGACCCAAGGAGACCTGTAGCACCTCCCCCCAAGAGTTGTACCCTCTGAGGAACAAGAAAGCTAAAGCATTCACCCTCCAGTTCCTGAGCTCCTCAGCTGCTGAAGACGGCTCCAGGACAGATTCACTCTTCCATGCATCCAGCCAAGCACTTTAGGACCAGGGGAATCCTCTCATGGACACACAAGTACTTCACTTAGGTAAGGAAGAGTAAGGGGAGCTGGGAACTCTTGGGGAGGTGGAGACTGACAGCATCTGCTGTGCCTTCTGGAAGAACTGTTTTGGCAAACAAGTGATAGGCCTTGAAGGCCTGGAGAACAGTAACGGGCAGAAGCATTAAATGCACTGGAATGCACAAGCAGGATAAAATACCTCCTCCTCAAGGACGCATCCCTGCATGACAGAGTATGCTAACCCTGTTATTCTCTACTTGCTTCCTTTTCAGCCTTCAACTAGTACAAACCCTACCAAATCCTTGGAGAGAAATCACCCGGATCCATCCTTCCTTGTCCATGGCACCCTCCCTAGTCCTGACCCCTCTGGTTTGCATGTGGAGGCCCTTCCCCCTCCACTCCCCCGTCCCACCTCTGCCAACCCCAACCTGCCAACCCCAGTCAGAGGACACTCTGCAAAGTGCTAGTCTTCCCTCAGCCCTCCGCTGTTTAAGAGCTTGCCATCATAGCCACCTTTCTCCAAAATTAAGCCCAAAATCTCATTTAGCGGTTCGAGATAGGCCACCCCATTACTTCCACAGGTTTTCATTTCCAGAATACCCTGCCTCTCAGATAGCAATGCTCTTGCCTTTGGATGTATCCCAACATGCCTGCATCTTCATTTTGTGAGGTAGTAGTAATTCTGGAGCCGGACCTGGGTTCAAATCATGTTCCTCTATGTATGAACTATGCTCCTTTTGCTAAGTTGCCCATGCCTGTTCCCTCATCTGAAAAATGAGGATAATACTAATTCCTTCCTTATCGAGTTGTTGCAAGTGTAATAATTTTATATATAGAAAGTAACTTTGAGCGATGCCGGATACAAAACAATATAAATGTGAGCTATCATTATGGGTTCCCTTGAGGTGTTAAGATTCTTAAAACAAGAGGAATCTACTGAGAAGGGTTAGTTTCTGTGCATGAGTTCATGGGCCTCCTGAGCCTTTCTGCACCCAAAGTGCAGCTAAAAGCCCAGGTGCATGGAAATCCATCCTGTATTAGCACACAACCTCTCCTCTGCAGCTCAGAGGTCTTACCTTCACTGCGCGCAGCAAAATCACAGGTTCCAAGTCGTGTGTGGTTTTTTTTTTAAAAGTGGGGGGCGCCTGGGTGGCTGAGAGGGTTAAGCCTCTGCCTTGGGCTCAGGTCATGATCGCAGGGTCCTGGGATCGAGTACCACATTGGGCTCTCTGCTCGGCGGGGAGCCTGCTTCCTCCTCTCTCTCTGCCTGCCTCTCTGCCTATTTGTGATCTCTCTGTCAAATTAAAAAAAGTAAAATCTTCAAAAAAAATTATGTGGGTAAATGTGTAAGTGATGGAAAGTATGGCTTATTTTAATTTTATATCCATTTCTAACAAGTAATATATTCACAGAGATCACAACTCTTAAAAGCAGAAAAGGGTACACAATGAAGTTTCCCTCCCTTCCTGACCCCAGCCACCTGCTCCTCGTCTCCAGAGGCAACCAAAATTACTAGTTTCTGTAGGATACTGGATATTCTTTTAGATATTCTGTCCAAATACCATCGAATACATATGTATTTTTCTTTTTTAATACACCGTTTTTCCCTTGCTTTTTAAACTTCACCAAATATCTAAGTGATACAAAAGAATATAACATAAGTTAACATTAAAGAATAAAACCATCACCACTCAGCTCAAGGAACAACCTTGCTCATTTATTTTCACAACTCCATAGTATTTTCCTCTACAGATGGATTGCAGTCATCCCATCAGGCCCCACTAAATGGACAGGCGGTTTCCAACCTTGTGTTCTTATCCCCATGATACAGTGACTAACTTATATATCTATATTTTACATAGGTGCAGTAGATCCAGAAGACAAATTCTTACCAGGGGAATGACTACTAAGTCTAAGAGTATTTTATAGGTTATTTTTAAAGATAAATATCCAGTTTACCTTCCATAGAGGTGGAGCCAAGCTGATTTGTTTTTAAGTTTCCAAAATGCCTAGAAGTCTAAATCATGGTGACACTCAGGTGACAAAGTCATGTGAGTGACAGAACTAAGAGGAAGGGCAAGCAAAAGGATCACTTTAAAATGACATTTAAGAAAAGATATGGCACATATTACACATGAAATGAGTGTTAGCAATTTAAAACACTTTACCTTTCAGAATATGAAAGCTTCTCTCTCTCTGTCTCTTACACACACACACACACACACACACACACAATCTCAAAATAACCTTAAGTGAAGCAACCAAGGCCCAGAGAGGTAAGTTGATTTCCCCAAGATAACACAGCATGTGATGAACAAAAAGCATAGCTGTTTTGGGGACTACAAACTGAAACCTGATTTTTCTTGTATTCTGGGTGCAGGAACTAGGCCTCCTCCACACCTGGACTTAGAGCTCACAACAGCTCTGCACCCTGTGGGCCTTGAGTGGGAAGTGACTCATCCATCACCCATGATTCTAGAAACAGTGTGTGCCAGAACAGTGTGACTGTATTAACATTTTTGCCCCTCAATTTCTTTCTAATGTTCTTCCCAGAAATTGCTCTAAAACTCCAGGTCCCCATGGAAACCTCAGGAAAGTCTGCCTGTTGACACTAAGCAAAATTCAGCTCTGACTGTTCCCTTGATAACAAATGGATGTTCTTAAAGGCCTGGCCCCAGCAGAAACCTGCTGTAAGTCAGAGCGAAAGCCACACTCTCCGTGGCTGAGAGGGTCAAAGAGATAGCCCATGCCGGCGCCAGGCGGTGTGGTCGGCTCAGAGGAAAGGGGGATATCCCCTGAGCCCCACCGTCAGAGTCAGACACAGGACAAGGGATTTTCCAGATATGTTTGTGGGGTGAGGAGCCAACTGAGAGTACGAGTGAAACTAACAAATCACGTAACAAGATCCTAGCCACCTGCAGAAGTCATCTGTGGTGTGTCCTCCAGACCGAGAAGTGAAAGAGTGGAGGCCTGAGGGTCTGTGAAAGAAAGCTGTGTGGACAAGGACAGCATGATCTGAAAAGGAACGAAACCTAGTCGGAGCGAGGAATCCAAAGGGCAAGAATTGAGCAGCATTTCCCCGGCATTATGGAGCGATCCAGTAGTTGGGAAGCTTGGTCCTCCTTCATGAAACAGTCGAGGAATACTTGCTGAGTCCCTAGAGGGCCAGACACTGCTGGCGGGGAGTGAGGCGGAGCCAGACAGCAACCGGCTCTTAAATAAACATATACTCAAGGTCATTTCCATTAGTGACAAATGCTATGAAGGAAAGAAGTGATGAAGCCACATGACCTTGCCTGGTCCAGCGGGTTGGATTAGTGGACTCAGAGCTGGGACCTAAATGTCAGGGAGTGGTCAGCACAGAGAAGATAGGGAAAGAAGGGGCGAGTCAGAGCAAGTAGAACGTGGGGTCCCTCAGAAAGGAATGGGCTTGACCTGGTTCACAACAGAATCGTCATGGCGGTGGCAGGATGGGGAATGGACTGGGAGCTCTGGAGACACAGGGGTGGCCACAGTCCAGACCACATGGGGCCTTGAGGGCATCTGAAAGGACAGTGGATTTTGTCTTGAGTTCATGCTGAAGCCACCACAGAGTAACAGTGGTGGTGGTTTGCTGCTGTTTTAAAGCAGGGAGTGACTTTCAGATTTCCAGTCTGTATTTTCAGACTATTCCTGCGCTTTGGGGAGATACAGACTGCAAGGTAAGAAGGAGACAAGAAAAAAAGCAGGGAGTCTTATTAGGGCTAGTGCCCAAGGATAAAATTTCCCTGCAGCCACCCAGCATTCTTTCCTCCATATCAATGCTCAAGAAAGTCAGTACAGGGGCGCCTGGGTGGCTCAGTGGGGTAAGTGTCTGCCTTCAGCTCAGGTCATGAACTCAGAGTCCTGGGATGGAGTCCCACATCGGGCTCCCTGCTCAGCAGGGGGTCTGCTTCTCCCCCCTGTCCCTCACCTCTGCTCTTGCTCTCTCTCTCTCTCTCTCTCTCTCTCTCTCTCAAATGAAATCTTGAAAGGAAGGAAGAAGAGAACAGAACAGAGCCATGGGGCGGATCTAGTCATAGGGAATGACCCCCACCCAGAGCAAGAACTGAGTGGTGGAAGGACAGCAGGCCTGGAGGACAGGTCTCTGGTATCATCAGAGCCCTCTTTGGAGGGGTAGAAGTGGTTAATCTCTTCATAATGGAAGAACTCTATGAGGGTCAGGGACACAGCAATCTCTCCCGGACCCCCTTCCCCCTCAGCGCTGGCTCATTTCTCTGCTCCCTTTACCAGCATACTCGGCCTCCTTCCTCCCGCGCTCTCCTGAAGCTATTCAACCACTCCCATTCCCGTCACTCCACTGAAATTCCTCTGAAGAGCAATGTTGCCAAAGCCAACAGTTACCTCAGTCCTCAGCTTACTCCATCGATCAACATCTGAGCTGATCCCTCTTTCCCTCCGGAATTACTTCTCCCCTGGGCTTTCCTGGTTTTCTCTTCATCCTCCAACCCCCACTGCTGCCCCTGCCCATCCTCTCTGTCCCTTTCTGGTACCTTCTCCTCTCCTGACCCCTAAATGTAAAAGCCCCCAGGACTAGGTCCCCAGACCTCTTTCTCATCTACAGCCAGCATCTCCATGATCTCCTAGAGTCCCGTGCCTTCAAATACTATCCAAGTCTCCCAGTTGTCTATTCCCAGTCTGAACCTCATCCCTGAATCCCAGACTCCTTTACTCAACTCCTATTTGACATCTCCTTGAAGATATCCAACTGGCATCTCAGATTTAACATGTCCAGAATGAAACTCCTGATTGTCCTCCCCCAAAAGGCTTCACCCACAATCTTTCCCCAACTCAGTAAATGGCAACCATCTTTTCACACGTCGTACATGTTCACTGTCTGTCCTCTCCACCAGAACGTAGGCTCTATGAGCACACAGGCTTTTTCTCCAGAGCTCAATCACTGGGGCACGAGCACTGCTTGGCACCAAGTAGGAGCTATCTGTTGGATGGATGCAACACCTCCTCCAGGAAGCCTCCCCATCTCTTTAACCAGATATTTCTCCCACCTCAGAGAGCTGTTGCTTCTCCTTGATAGCACAGGCCACAGCTGCCATTGTGTGGTCATCTGCATGATTCTTTGCCTGACAGCAGTCTCTGCAGTCAGCCCGGAACCAACAGGAGGGCACATGCTACTCTGGTTTGAGTTACCAGCATCTAAGCTGGAGGCTGGCACAGAGTAGCCCCTTCATAAGTAAAAATATTTTTCAATGAATAAACAAATAATACAAGCTAAGGGTCCTCTCTCCAGAAAAATGTGCTCATATCACCACACACAATGTGTGCTGGGACTGCAGGTTAGGCATTCTCAGTGTCAATCCTTTTGGGTCGCCCTAACAAAATACCCCAGACTGAGTGGCTTAAAAACAACAGGAAGTTATCGCTCACAGTTCTCGATGCTTGAAGTCCAGGCAGGGCGCCTGCGAGGGCAGTGGAGGTTGTAGGCCGCACACTTATCGTTGTGTCCTCACGCGGGAAGGGGCTAGGGAGACTCCGGGGGTCTCTTTCGTGACGGTGCTTGCCCCAGTCAGGAGGGCACCTCCCTCAAGAACTAATCACCTGCCAAAGGCCCCCACCTCCTAATAATCACCTCTGTGGGTTAGGGTTTCAACATAAGAATTTGGGAGAGGGAGAGGGACACAAACATTCAGACCACAGCACCCTAAACCTCCTCTGTGGTTTCAACAAGTATGAAATGCAGAGAGATTGTCCCCTCCCTCTGTGATCTTCAGCCATGTCACAGAAGGAAGTAGATTTCTTGACAGAATGTTCTCATTAGTTAGAGATTCTTGTGAATGCTCTCCAAACCAGCACAATGTGTCAACAAGACTGGGGGGAGCACACTGAGACAAAGGGCAAAAGAAGATCCAAAGAGAAGCCCTCCCACACAGCACTCTTGTCAGAGCAAAATGACTCTGGTGGTATCAGGTGTGTGTCCCACAACCAAATTCAATCTCATCAGCTGGCTACAGCTGCCTTAGGGGCACAACCACACACCACTTCATTGATTTTATAACCACTAACAGAAATGCATCGAAAGAACCTCATAAACATACATTCATTCCTTCAGCAAATGTTTATTGAGAATCTACCATGCGCCTCACACTGCAAGAGACTGTCTTACAGGGGACAACTTTTGTCCCCATGAGTATCAGACACTGGACTATACTTTCTCCAGCACTCAGCCTGGATACTCACTGCTGTTCTAACTGGACAGCCTCTTACCTCAGTGTTCTGGGAAGGTGCCAGAAGGACTTGTTTGCAGAGACTGTCATTAATCTCCAGAATGAGTTCTCTATACTCAATATGTACACCTGCACCTGACACACATAAGCAGCAGGTGCCGGTACGAGTCTCCAGCAGGACCTCACTTGACAGCTCATGATCACCCCTCAAAAAGAGAGCCAATGGGGCACCTGGGTGGCTCAGTTGGTTAAGCGACTGCCTTCGGCTCAGGTCATGATCCCGGAGACTAGGGATCGAGTCCCACATCAGGCTCCCTGCTCAGCAGGAAGCCTGCTTCTCCCTCTCTCACTCCCCCTGCCTGTGTTCCCTCTCTGGCTGTGTTTCTCTCTGTCAAATAAATAAAATCTTTAAAAAAAAAAAAAAAGAGAGAGAGAGAGAGAGAGCCAAGTGAATAATTCTGGTTCAGGCTGGACTTTTCTTTCTGGTCATAGGGATCTTCATTCATTTCCATGCTTTCTGGTTCTATACCTTCTGCACTACAACGGTCACTTCCTTCCTCCAAGGGCCTTTTAAGTAATTACAGGACAGTTCTTCAGTTGGGCTCACATGTTTGTTCAAAGTATACAATCTTTTAGGCACCAAGTTTTCTTTGAAAGATTCCTGTAGAACAGACTCTGCAGAGGCTAGCTTTCTGCTTACTTCCTAATGGGAGTACCTGACCACTCTGCCTCTATCTTTTTTTAGACAGTTCTGCCTTGCTCATCGTGGCCTAACTTTGCAAGTGGTAGGCATGCAATAGACATGGGGTGGAGGGACAGGTGGATGGATGAAGGAAGGGAAGATGAAGCTAAGGAGGGAGGACAGATGTAGGAAAATTACCTCCTTGTAACTTCTACCTCTGTTCTCCAAAATTTATTCAAGGCATGTGAGTACGACTTCCTCTTCCTTCAGTGGTATGTTTCTGGTATGTCCCAGGCTTCCCACCGCTAGTAAGTACAAACCTATCATATTTATAGTAATCCCAATTCTTCATGACTTAAGGACACCTTCACCAAGTCCAGCTTTTTAGAAAAGCATGTTCCACCTGAAGTTTCTACAAAGCATCAGGGGCACTCACTATTACAAGCGGAGTGTATGCAAGCTCCCAGCAGCTTGCGAGTCCCATATAAGGTCATTTTCTACTTCAGAGTCGTGGTGAAACGGGTTCAGAGAGAATCCGAGCCACAGCCTTCAGGCTTCATCATGCTCCTGCTCCATGGCTCTGAGCCGACCACTCAACCACCCAAACTCCAACCTTTGTGAGAATGCTATCTCCTCCTCCTGCCCAAGACCAACTCCCTCCAAGGTTCCCACAGAGCCTTGCTGGGCCTTGACTGACAGTCCCTCCCTTTCATTCCCAGAAGACAGGTATTTCACGAAGGTGGAAGAGGTGGGGCCAGAGTGCACTGTGAAGGGGGAGCAACAGGGAGGCACACATCACACTGAACTGCCACCTACAGTCCCTCTAATCTCCGGTCATCGTTCAATCTGGCCACTCGGCCACATGTCTCCCCAACTTGGGTGTCACTTTTCTCTCAGGAACCTGTTTTTCTCTCATCTAGCAAGGGCAGCTTTTAGGACTCCTAGGCTATCTGACAGTCCTGAACATGTCTGAACCATAAATGGAAACAGGGCTCATTTGGCATCTTTCTCACAAGGCTCCTAACCCCATGCAGAACAAGAGATATTAATGGGCATCTGTTTTTCAGTGTTCTTGAACATTCCATGAAGGGCATTAATCCCACCAACATTGCAGGACACCAAGGCAGTGGCTTGCGCAAGCACAGAGAGGATCTGACTCCACAGGGAACATAACAAGTTCTGACCCAGACAAAGGCATACCTTGTCATAACTGCCTGAACGGGCACTGCATTATTTAGAGAGGGCTAACATGCTAAGTCAAGACTCACCCAATAATTCCGTCACTTAAAGAAATACACAAGAAATACACAACTGATCTTTCAGGATCAGTTCCACATACTTTTCAAGGAGACATAAGACTTGGCTCCATAGGGTCATTCGGGAGTCCAGGCTGACGGTGGCTCTGCTATCTTCAACAGGCAGCTTCTGAGGTCATTCTAGTCCTCAACCGTTCATCAACAGGCAAGAAGGAAAAGATGTAAAGGACTAGGTAGGCAGTGTTTCACCGTCAGCCCCTTATATTCCAATGGGGAGAACTTGGTCACATGGACACACCTTGCTGCAAAGGAGGCTGGGAACTGTAGTCCCTGGCAGAAGAGCCACATGCCCGCTACAGCTCTTACTCTAGAACAAGGGACGGCAAATTTTAGCCCAAAGGTCAAACCCTAGAGACCCTGGATTTCATAAACAAAGTTTTAACCGGAGCACAGCCATACATCATGCAGAGTTGAGCTGTTATGGCAAAGACTTGTGCTATGCAAAGCCTAACGAATTCACTCTCTGGCCCTTTATAGAAACATCTGCTATTCCCTCCTTTAAGGAAAAAAAAAAGCATGTACTTGAGACAACTAGTAGTTAACACTTTCAAAATTTATCTCGGAAACTGTTAGAAAGACACACAGACAAAAATATTTCTTCAAGCAATTTTGTCATACCAAAAGACTAAAAACAACTCAAGAAGGATTGTGAAATTATGGACCATGCATGCATACCACAGAATACAATGTAACCTTTAAGAAGAATGAGGGAGTTCAACATGTACTGATCAGAAAATATCCAAGTATTTTAACTTTAAATGCAGAACAATGTTTAGAATGTTACCACTTGGGGGTGGGAGGAAGAAACGCACTTAATACATAATACCTATACGCTAACATGGGCATAAAAATCCCTGCACCAACATAAAAGAAACTGAAGACAGATTATTTCTGGACGGAGAAATCAAAAATGAAAGGACGGAGGACTTTTTACCATATACTTCTACATATTTTGAGTTTGTATAATGTGCAGGCACCACCTATTTTTAAAATAATTAAAAATTAAGCTCAGAAAGCCTTTACTTCCATTGCTAACCAACCCCGCTTTTGAAGGGCATAACCGTTCTTACAAGCCATAGCAGCATCTCCCATCAGTCAGTTCCACTGACCTGGGAGCCATTTCACATTGTGGAATTAGCTTACTTGCTCCGTCATATATCAGATTCTCAGAGATACCTCATTTTTCTTACTTTCACAGTCAACTTACAAATTCTATTTTAGTCCCCTGATTTTCTTGAAAGTTCCTCTTTCCAAACAGAGACAGCATTTATCAGTATTTATTCAGTTCTCACACATATGTTGAGTATAAAGGGAAGCAACTGTGACCTCAGAGAAAAATTAAGCATAGAAAGACAGAAGTACAGTTTTTTGATAAGCAACTTTCAAGAAAAATCTCTTAAGGGAACTTACCTTTCAGTTAAAACTGAGGGCAATCCAACTCACATAAGCTGAAGAGAAAAAAGAATCCAGGGGCGCCTGGGTGGCTCAGTTGGTTGGGCGACTGCCTTCGGCTCAGGTCATGATCCCGGAGACCCGGGATCGGGTCCCACATCGGGCTCCCTGCTCAGCAGGAAGCCTGCTTCTCCCTCTCTCACTCCCCCTGCTTGTGTTCCCTCTCTGGCTGTGTTTCTCTCTGTTAAATAAATAAAATCTTTAAAAAAAAAAAAAGAAAGAAAGAAAGAAAAGATAAAAGAATCCACTGGTTTATGTAACTGGGAAGTTCCAAAGTGGCCACTGGCTTGAAGCAAAAGAAAGATCCAGGCGCCCAGAAATGCCTTCAGGGTTTTTGTTCTGCTCTCAGCTCTGTCAGACTGGATTCTGCAGTGGGCCCTTCTGCAACAGTCAGGATGCCCACCACGAGCCCCAAATTCCCAGGCCCCTCGTTTAGCATTCCTCACAGAGAGAGATTTTTTTCCTCCTTGAATGTCATTATAGCAAATCCAGAGGACTCTGTGACAGGTCTTTCTTAGACTTGTCCAGGGTGGGCTCCAAGCATGGCCCAGCTTAGGCCAAATGCCATTACATCCGGGCCACCAGGACTATATGAAATGTATAAATAAGAGGTTCCCAAAAGGAGCTGTAGGAGTGGGAGTGGAAGTTAGAAAAAAACAGCAAATGTCCTCTTTTGCTTGTAACTTAAGATTGTGACCACTAGGCATTTTAACAGGCTTAAAATGATAAATTTTGCTCCCGACGCAGGCAAGATGTACAGGGTTTTCAATTTCAAGACAAGCTGGCTGCAAAGTTCAAACTTAAACACACACACACTGATTCGTCTCTACTAGACACAATTATGAATATCAGATTGGAAACCTGCTCATAAATCGGGGGGAAAAAAAAATCTTCCAGAAATGCAGTTTGTAAATCAGATTACAATCTTTTGGTTCCTCTGAAACTTTCTGCTCAAGACAAAGAATTTCCGTAGTACTGTCTGCCAAAATTTATCTTCTTCATTTTAGCATGCTTTTTAAATGGTCATCTTAAAAGTCAACAAAGATGTGCAAGTATGAGGTCCACAATTAGTTCTAAATTATAAAATAACTTAAGAGGCTGTGTTCGTGTTCCTCTTACCAAAGGTTCATTCACTTTCTCCCAGAATCCTCCTGGTCAGCTGAACCAAACAGATATATGACATTTCCTTTGACTGATTCCTGAGTAACCACTGCAGGTGTCCCTCCATAGCACAAGGCAGAGGATCTACATTAAATGAAAGTTTCTGAATAAGCAGAAAACTCGTTAAGATCAAAAGCCTGGACAAGCCTGCTTTCAGAAACTGTTATTATAGGAGAATCATGAAGACATGTGTGAGAGTTAACGTTGTATATGCCGGTTTAAACCCAAATATCTTTTACTTAGAATTATGTGACAAAAGCCAAACTTCCAAAAACATCTTCAAGAAGGAAGATTGATACACATATTTTAAAGCAATGGTTCCCATCTAGAAGTGAGATACTCTTGGGTATCTCAGATCATCAAGGGTGACACAAAATCTTCGAAACAAAATTACTTTTAAATCAATTTTATTTAAAAACATATAAATAGGCCAAATAACACTCAAGCCTGAGAGGGCTTCAATCTTTTCTTAAGAACATAATAGTCCAAAAAGACTAATACTTATTGCTGATTCAGCTCACAGTACCCGCCCTCTTCAAGCAGCAGCACAATCAGCAGTGAACATTTTATGGGCACCTTGGATGGGCTTAAGAGAGTCACAGAGCAATGAGCCACAGCCTTGCCCTCAAGGAGCTTACAGTGTAGCTGGAGAGAAACGAAACATCCAGAACAGACACAAAGTCCACACATCTATCATAACAAAAGCAATTACTGGCATAAGTTATCACATGTTTTAACAAATAAGCATTGGAATATCTCAGCAAATATGCACTACAACAAGTTTCAACCTAACATACCCAAAACAAAATCTGTTTCTTTTTATTTATTTATTTATTTGGTTCACTCATGTTTCAACTCAACTGAATGAAGGGGAGGAAAATATAATTCCAAGCCAAATGTACCATAGTGTTTGCTGTCCCCAGTGAAGGGACGGACTGATCAAGTCCCAGAATTTCTCCATGATTCTACATCCAGGTGTCAAGTTCAGTAGTTCTGACTGCCAAACCGATGCACGAATTCAGACAGGGAGTAAACAGCTCCCCATCCTACCTCGGGATCCATACTGATAAAATCATTCAGGTTCATTTTGGAATCTAAAAAATTCATGAAAGAAATGTCCATTGAAAACACAATAAAACAACCCAGAAGACCAAAAGCAGGAAAAGGTATTGAAATGGAGAAGGGTTCGGTATCACTTCTGAAGGTATTCTTATCTCGAATGCATAACTCAATCTAATTATGAAAAAACATCACACAAACCCAAGCTGAGGGACACTCTACAAAATAACTCACCGGTACTCTTCAAAACTGTAAAAGTTATAAAAGGAAAGAAAAAAAAATGTCAGAGACCACAGAGGACTGAAGAGACAGACAACTAAAGGTAGTATCGTGGGGTAAATTCTGGACCAGAGAAAAGAAATTAGTGGAAAAACTTGCAAAACTTAAGGAAGGTCTGTAAATCAACAATACTGGATCAATATTTTTATATCAAGTACATCATTTTCTTAGTTTCAGTAATTACATTATGGTTATATAAAATTCAACAGCAGCAGAATCTGAATAAAAGCTATATGGGAATATTCTACAGTTGTTTAAGCAAATTTTTAAGAATTCTAAAATTATTTCTTTTTTGATTTTTTTTTTTTGAGAGAGCAAGAAAATGAACAAGGTGGGGAGAAGGGTGAGAGAGAGAGGGAGAAGCGGACTCTCCGCTAAGCAGGGAGCCTGACGTGGGGCTTGATCCCAGGACCCTGAGATCACTACCTGAGCCAAAGGTAGACACTTAACCGACTGGGCCACCCAGGCACCAAGAAGTCTAAAATTATTTCCAAATAAAAACTTAAGTGAAAAATGCATGAAAAGGAGGACACATGATAGAATGAGCAGTCGGTATTACATGCAACTGATGAATCCCTAAACTCTACCTCTGAAACTAATAATACCCTACATGTTAATTGATTTCAAAGAAATTTTTTAGGAAACAAAAAAAAAAATCATGAATAATCAAACTGCTAATTTATTGGATTCAACTGCCAAATTACAGGAAATCCAGAGGCCACAAAAGAGATACAATCAGCAAAATCCAGACTCCTTCTCCCGAACCCAGTTTCATCAACAAATAAATTATAAGAAAAAAAAGAGTAAGGAATCTATATATTTAAAAAGACTCTTAAGAGACATAACCAAACACAATGTAGGAGGAATCTCATTTGGACACAAATTCACATAAGCAAACTGTATAAAAAAAAAGATGATATGGGGGTGCCTGGCTGGCTTGGTTGGTAGAGCATACAACCCTTGATCTCAGGGTCGTGAGTTCGAGCCCCATGCTGGGTGTAGAGATTACTTAAAAATAAAACCTTGGGGGCGCCTGGGTGGCTCAGTTGGTTGAGCGACTGCCTTCGGCTCAGGTCATGATCTCGGAGACCTGGGATCGAGTCCCACATCGGGCTCCCTGCTCGGCGGGAAGCCTGCTTCTCCCTCTCTCGCTCCCTCTGCTGTGTTCCCTCTCTCGCTTCGTTTCTCTCTGTCAAATAAATAAATAAAATCTTTAAAAAAATAAAAATAAAAATAAAAAATAAAACCTTGGAGGAAAAAAAAGATGATGACTTTATGACTTTGTAACTGTGAATGTGAACACTGGCTAGATAGCTACATGATGACTGTAAAGAATTACTGTTAACTTTTTTAAATGTAGTAACAGTACAATGGTCATATTTTTTTTTAAAAAGAAAGCCTTTGATTTTAGAAATCCATACTGAAACATTTAGACTTGAAACGACATAGCATCTGAAATTGGCTTCAAAATAACATGAGAAGTGGGAAAGTGGATGGGATACAAATGAACTGACTGGTCATAAGCTGATAACTGTTGAAAGTCTGACATACTATTTAGTCTAGTTTGGTATATGATTTAAATTCCCTACACGAAAAAAGATTTTTAAGTGTGTACATATTGCTGTTTCTGCCCCTCAAAAACTATTACAGAAACTGCACCTCTATCATAAACCTACAGAAATCCATGCAAATATATTTAGCAACTCTTTTCAGATGGTGGGACAATAGGCAGCACACACCTGGGATTCCTAAGAAACTAGACACAAGTAAGAGGAGCCCTGGGATCCTGCCAACTGGCCTCAGGGGCAGTTTCCAGACCCCAGCACACAGACGGGAACACACCCAGCGTGGCAGTCTCGCTGAGGTGAGAAGACAGACATCCCAGGCAGCCAGACCGAGGGGGTCAGGGAGATCGGGGTGCACGCCCACCCTGAGCATGACACGACACACAGTCTATAGCTGGGACTGACCTCCCGGGCCCAAGAAAGCAGCACCAGAATGTAGTCGGTCTAATAACTGCCAGAACTTCCACAGTCCCCACCAGTCAGCAGAGAGAGAACTTATAAGGCATGAGCATTTGGTAGTGTCCTTAGAAGGGCTGCACCAGAGCACTGGGGCTAAATTAGCACTACATGAAAGGCTGCTCTGGACCTGCACTAAAAAAGCTTAAAAACAAGCACTGAAAGGATGCAGCTGACTCCCAGTAATGTAACTGCATGTCAACACTATTTTTGTTTTTGTTTTTTAAAGACTTTTTATTTATTTGACAGAGAGAAACACAGCTAGAGAGGGAACACAAGCAGGGGGAGTGAGAGAGGGAGAAGCAGGCCTCCTGCCGAGCAGAGAGCCCGATGAGGGGCTTGATCCCGGGACTCCAGGATCATGACCTGAGCCGAAGGCAGACACCTAACGACTGAGCCACCCAGGTGCCCCATCAACACTGTAAAAAAAAAATCTCAAGACCCAGCAACCGAAAACATAAATTCAAAGTCCAGCCTCCAACGAAATTTTACAAATTACATAAAGAAACAGGAAAATATGACCCAAAACCAGGGGAAAAATCAATCAACAGAAATGGACTAAAATGACAGAAATAATGGAACTGGCGGACAGGAGCAGCTATCATAAACATGCCCCGTGTGCTCAAAAGGGTAGAGAAAAACATGAGCATAAGGAAGAGAGAAAGAAATGAAAGATATTAATTAGATCAGTCCAAAATGGGATTTCCAGACAAAAAAAAATAAAATAGTAAAATGAAAAAATATGCTGGATGAGATTAGCAACAAATTAGTGGATGCAGAAGACAGAGCAATGAATTTACAGACAAAATAATAAGACTTATTCCAAATGAAGCACATACAGAAAAAGTCTGAAAAAAAAGGAAGAGAAAAATCAATGACCTACGGGAATAATAGTATCATGCCATCTAACACATGTAGCTGAAGGACAAGAATCTAGAGGAGGGTGGGTGGTCAGAAAAAAATGTGCAAGGAAATAATAGCCAAATGTTTTCAAATTTGATGAAAACTATAAATCCACCATTCTCAGCATGTTTACAGACCTTAAGTGGAATAAACCTAAAGGAAATTACACTACAGTCCATCACAATCCAAACACTAGAAACTAGTGACAAAGAAAAAACCTTTAACAATAGCGAGAGGGAAAAACATTTAGAGAAACAAATACAAGATCAGAGCCCACACAAGCAGAAAACGCAAGAGAGAGGCCTTTAAACAACTGAAAGTGAAAACAAGTAAGTCGAACCCACAACTGCAGCTTTCAAAACTGAAGGCAAGCACTGAGGAGGCAGAAAACTAGAAACAAAGTTGCTAACACCATCCTAACAAAAAAGCTACATAATCAACAAACACAAAATTTTTCTTGAAGTCATCAGAGAACTGGGAATACCAGATTACCACATAACTGGAAATAAAGGAAAGACAGGCACCTCTAAACCAAGACCGGGTGGAAGTTCCTGCTGGCCCCAGCAGGTGCCAGACTCCAAAGGCAAGTAAGTCTGTGAAAATTTTGAACAAACTGCTTTAAAAAGAAATCTCAATATTTGAAATACAGTATTTTTTCTAAAGCATCCCTCCCTTTTTCTTGGTTTTCTAAGACTTTTTAATGTAATTAACTTTTTCATAATTTATTTTATCTTTTCAGTGTTCCAAGATTCATTGTTTATGCCCCACACCCAGTGCTCCATGCAATACGTGCCCTCAATACCCACCACCAGGCTCATCTCTTCCCCCACCCCCTTCCCTTCCAAGACCTTCAGTTTGTTTCTCAGAGTCCATAGTCTCTCATGCTTTCATCTCCCCCTCTATTTACCCCAGTTCACATTTCCTTTCCTTCTCCCACTGTCCTCCATGTTACTCCTTATGCTCCACAAGTGAAACCATATGATTACTGACTTTCTCTGCTTGGCTCATTTCACTCAGCATAATCTCCTCCCATCTCATCCATGTTGCTACAAAAGTTGGGTATTCATCCTTTCTGATGGAGGCGTAATATTCCATTGTATATATGGACCATATCTTGTTTATCCATTCGTCCACTGAAGGGCACCTTGGCTCTTTCCACAGTTTGGCGATTGTGGCCATTGTTGATATGAACATTGGGGTACGTATGGCCCGTCTTTTCACTACATCTGTATCTTTGGGGTAAATACCCAGTAGTGCACCTAAGGCTTTTTATTGTAATTAAATAAAAAACGACTGCTATCTGCAGCCATTTATTATGTAAAAAGATCAATGTGTTAAACACAAAAACACAAATAAATTTTTTTTTAGAAATTAAGGTATAACAAATAAACATCTGTCTCTTCTAATCTCCCCCGCGAGGGACTATAACATTTCTGTTTACCTGACACTGGTCCTCCAGTTTGGTCAAATTAGCCAGTGTTACTACACATTAGGAAGCCAGAAGATGGGAGGTATATGCGGATGAAAGGCAGGAAAGGACTCAGAAAAGAGAGGGGGAAATTTGGTGTGCTCTATCATTCAGCCCAAGACTTAGAAAATGTCTTTAAAGACTGAGCCATCAGGGCGCCTGGGTGGCTCAGTTGGTTAAGCGACTGCCTTCAGCTCAGGTCATGATCCCGGAGACCTGGGATCGAGTCCCACATCGGGGTCCCTGCTCCGAGAGAGGGGGAAATTTGGTGTGCTCTATCATTCAGCCCAAGACTTAGAAAATGTCTTTAAAGACTGAGCCATCAGGGCGCCTGGGTGGCTCAGTTGGTTAAGCGACTGCCTTCAGCTCAGGTCATGATCCCGGAGACCTGGGATCGAGTCCCACATCGGGGTCCCTGCTCGGCGGGAAGCCTGCTTCTCCCTCTCTCAGTCCCTCTGCTTGTGTTCCCTCTCTCGCTGTGTTTCTCTCTGTCAAATAAATAAAATCTTAAAAAAAAAATAAAGACTGAGCCATCAGTGCTGGAACTGACTCTTTAGGGCAAGGTGATATGACTATAAATTTCCGTTTCCTTCTCGAGGGCGGGTGGAGAGGGGTTCCTTTCTTTAAAATATGCTAAATGCTGAATCGAAAAGAGTGGTCTTGCAGACATATGGCCACCAAATTATTAATCATATAATCCTAATGGTCAACATACCAAATATACTAAATCCAAGCCCTAAGGAGTCAATCCTGCCACTGAATGCAGGAGATGGAAAGAACAGCTATTAAAGTACCTGAAACAGGCATTAAGGTTCAATACTTTCCTTGAACCATTTTTTTCTTTTTTTAATCTTTATTTTTTTATAAAACACTATTAATGAGCTAAAAGTAATTCTCACTTATCCTAACTTCAAATATATTCCTTTGATAAACACAGGATTTGAAGTATTGAGCTTACCACATGAGAGAACATTACAGTGTTAAATTATGACATGGGAAACCCCTTTGTTCACCCCACACTTCACAGCAGATTCCTTTTAGTTTCAGTCTCAAGTTCAGGAGGTCCCTGATGAACTAACCACACACAAGGCAGAAACCAACACCACCATGCCCCCTCCTCAGCCTGCCTAACTGTGCATCTGAGGCAAAAGGCCTAATCTTCATGCACCTCACTTTATGCATCTATCAAATGTGGAAAATAAAGCCTGCCTGAGCTGTGGTGAAAATTCTATTCAACTACTATGTAAAGTAGCTAGCACCCAAGCCTGGCACAAAACAGCATCTACTGGGCAGCAGCCATCAAAACCGAAAGGAATAACTTAAAGAGGATCCGGGCTGACAGGCTTGCTGTGTGCTAGGCCCTGCCCTGGGTGCTCACGTGTGAAGAGAAAAAAGGGATGGCTGAAGGCACACTGTCCCAGGCCACACCCTATACGGCAGGTTGCCTGAGACTAAAAGGAAGATCTACGACACCCCCTTCTAACCTAGGCGCTGTCCCGATTCTAACAATGAGGATAGGAAGCAGACTGGCAGACCAAAAGCAACTCCAGTATAAATGTTTAAAATCATGAGAGAGAGCTTTTCACACAAAGCCTCAAAAATCAGTTTGAATCCTCTTTCAGTGTTCAAATACACCAAATATATTTACTTTCTTCCTTTGCTCAACTCCAGATGCCACTGTCCTATTTTTCTGGTGTATTGTATAGCTTAGAGAGCGCTTTCACACAGAAGGTCCCATCCCCGGGACAGGATGACCTCACCAAGAAATGGCAAACGTTGTGAATTACTTATAATCATCAATAACGTTTCAAGGTCTTGTGAATGCCAAACAATAGTAGTAGGGTGAAGAACTCTCTATCTACTTAACTCTCACAAAATTAGGAATTGGACTGATGCCTAAAAGCACATAAATGTGATGAGTGCTACAATAAAACCTGCTAGCTCTCACTTCCTTCTAATGCAGATTTTATCACAGAGCCAGGGAAATGGCATTTCACATAACACAAGGATGCCCTAGGGATTTTCGCCCTAACATGACAGCCCACCACAGCAAGGTGCAACTTGTCCCACTATTAAATGACCCAAGCATGCAGACCTCCTGAAGCCCAGTGCCCCAGCAGTAGGCACACGCAATACCCTAGCAGTGTGCAAGGCGGTGTGCGAGTCTCGTGGTTCTGCTCCTGAACACCTCCCCCTTCCACGAGCTCTGACACTTTCCAGTCCTATTCTCTGTGCCTCAACTCCTGCATCTAGCAAATACATGAATCTGGGCTCCCTCTTACCTTCTAACAACTCAGAGAGTTTCATAAAAAGAGTAACATACAATTTTTGTCCCTGGTTAAGGGGCAATGCTGGTCTGCATGATGATCAGAATCCTCTCTGAGAAGGCATCTTTGGCTCACCTCCAGTTTCAATGCAGGGATACGATGGAGGAGGTTCTCTCCAGTTCCCACTGGAGTCTTTCATGTGAGATCGGTCAGAAGCAAAGTTCTTCAAATATGAATCTGCACGGATTACTCTAAATTTCCTGCAGATAAAGCAACATTCATGTACATTAGGAAGGTTTCACAGTGACATTCCCACTGGATTCTCATACAGACTCATTTTCTATGACATACACAAAAACACCCAGGCACTTCTGTACTATCAGTAATACACAAACATCTATGCAGTTTTATCACCTGTTAAAGAAGCCATGAAAAAGGATCAGCTGAAATCCAAATCTACACAGGCACAGAAATACATCCAGGTGCCTTTATTTACTCAGTTGTATATCAGGGGTAAAGGACATAAGGTTCAGGTGCTGCTGCCACAGACCTGTTGATTTTCCCATCATTAAGGCCACACCCCACACAGCCACCCACCCACATACAAATGGATAAGAGGAATCCCCAAAATAGCTTTCAGAAGACATTTGGGACCTTATCACACACATTTTTAAAGAAATGCCAACCTTTTATATGCTGGACAACTTTTAAGGCTTCAAAACATTTTGAATCTTCTGTATAGCGTATCATTTTCAAATATTAACTCAATGGTGATGCCAAATCAAGTGATCTTTGCAAAACAAATACCAAAAAAAACCCAGAAAATCTCATACACACACACACACACACAAACTCTCTGTACAACTGTCAGGGTCTAACTTCAGAAAGTAGGTAAATCCATCCTGAATCTCCTCACCTTCTGAACTGTGGATGGATGTCCTCATCAGACTTAAAGGCATCTTCCACGTAAGTGTCAAACGGACAGGGAAATGGCAGCACAGTGTCAAGATCATAAATGAAGCTCTGTCCTCCACTTGAAACATGAAGCAGGACAACATGGTAATCCTAGAAGTAAAAGTTGCTGAAGTAACCCAGTTTCTTCATGATGGTGAATTCCAAGGTCACAGTAACAATGCATATATAATCATTAACCATGAATACAAGACCAATACAACCCTTCTTAAAACAGAAAGTAAAAACAAACACAAAACCCTAAAAAAAGGCAAATGTCCAGTGACAGAGAACACTTAAATAAGCAGTGGAAATGTTCATATACTTTAAATGTATACCCTTTGACCTAACAATTTTACCTCTAGGAACCCATCCTACAGAAAAAAAAAAAAAAAATGGCCATACGTATGTAAAGGTCTACAAATATGAAGAAAATCTCCGCAGCACTGTTTACAATAGTGAAAATTCAGAAACAACCAAAAGCCTACCATGACAGAAATAAACCACAATGCACCCGCTTAAAAAAAAAAAATTTAGGCAAATCTATGTAGAAAATGGAAAACGGATGTGTTACATGGCTGGACGGAAAAAGTAAATTGCAAACTATGTACTAAACAGTATTTTTTAAAAGCCATGTGTATATGAAGACACGCATGTGCATTCCAAAGTACACATGCATGCATATGAATACAGAGGAAAAGGTGTGCAAGGATATCCTCCAGAGCATTAACAAAGGGGATTGCTTGGGCTAGCCTGGAATATGAAAGAACTTGAAAATGTTGTTGTTAAATTGGCCAACCCCCATCTGCAGCCATTAAGGAGGAAAGATGAAGACAACTTCTGTCCAGCTCCGGTGTGATGCATCACTCAGTCCCTATGCTAGGCACTGCCCAACACGAGTTAATGGCTAGAAGGGATGGGAGGGCAGTTATGAAGGGGCATGAGAGCAGTCGGATGCTCTGAGTCCCTCAGAAAAAGGCGTTCTCCCAGAGAATAGGACTGGGAAATGAAAGGCTCAAACACATTAGTATTGCATTAGAACCACCGCCTTGTATTTCCAGTACTTCAGGGCTTACAGAGCACTTCCTCAAATGTTGTCTCATCAACCCTATGATGGGGAGAAGGTGATTAATTAAGGCTGGAGATGCCTGCCATCAAAGCCTAATGCTATCTTCATAAGGCAGAAATGGCACTAGAAATGGACGCTTATGCCCTGTACTACCTTAATGCATGCTACCTCCAGATAAATAAAGGCAGAGTGGCCCCCCCTTCCACTGGCCATGTCTGTTAGTCCTGCCCTTCCACAGCAAGCTTTCTACCTCTCTCCCCACAGCCATCCCTTGCATGCTGGCTCTCTCTCTCCGAGTCTCCCACTTCCTACCAGAGCCATCCTCTGCCTTATCCAAGTTCTGTTTCTCTCTTGACATCTTCCACCTCCTATTCCAGTGGCTTTGAAGTTCATACTCTAATGCTTGCGAGAAACTGTGCAGCTGAAATACAGATGCAAAGATGGGAAAGGAAAGTCCTGACCCTCCAGGAGTTCGCAGAGCAGAAAGTGGGAAACAGTCAAGTGCTGTGGACTGTGGGAGGGGGGCAAAGAGCAGGCTTCAAGCGAGGGCCTTCAGGTCAAAAACCTCGGCCCTCCCCTTCCAGCCTGAGCTTCCTCTTTTATGACCTGGAGATACGTGTAGTTTTTACTGCAGGCTGTTGCTGGGACAATTGGGGAGATTACATATGTAAACACTTTTTAAAAACCAACCCAGAAATGGAGGGGCATGGGGCCCAAAAGCCAAGGAATGTTTCACTGAGGAAAGGCTGCCATGGCTGAGTCCTGCCTGAGCGGAGCGTGTACAACTTGTGGAAAGTGCACAAGTAATGAATGTCCACAACCTCCCAGTTTGGGTCCATACCCCCACATCCCAGGTGGCTGGAGAACTGGAGAGGGAAGGCAGGCCTCAACTCCCAGTCACCTTTATAGCACAGGTGTGAAGTCAAGGAACCCAGATCAAGCAGCAGGCTCACTCTCTGAGTTGGGCTCAGTGCCTACCTAGATGCCATGAGGAAACCAGCCTGGGGCAGGCAGAGGGAAACCCACCCAGAAGGCAATCAGCTTCTTGGGACTGGGTGTCTCTGTCCACTCAGGGTACCCATTTCCTACCACAGCACAGCAGTGAGGCAAAAATACATTTGCTGGAGGGCATGGGGGGCCTTCTCATTACAGGGGTCCCCATTCTAAGCTGCCATGAGACGCTGTGTCAGAGGGACATGACTACAGGTCCTTTCCCTGCAAGTTTCTCTAAAACAAGACCATGACTCAAAGTCAGCTGAATGGTTCTGCCACGAGGATGACTTCTAGGGCACATGGACAGTCTGCAACAGGGTTACGAGGCTATTGTTGCTAACAAGAAAAGCCTGAGCACCAGTACCAGAAATGGTACCAGGTACCAGGACAATGCCTCACACCCATTATCTCCCTTAAGACTCACAATGCCTGGGCACCTGGGTGGCTCAATGGGTTAAAGCCTCTGCCTTCGGCTCAGGTCATGATCTCAGGGTCCTGGGATGGAGGCCCACATCGGGCTCTCTGCTCAGCAGGGAGCCTGTTTTCTCTGCTCTCTCTGCCTGCCTCTCCGCCTTCTTGTGATCTCTCTGTCAAATAAATAAATAAAATCTAAAAAAAAAAAAAAAAAGACTCAAAACACCACTAGCCAGAGGAGGACACTGAGAAAAGAAGGTAAATAACATGTCCAGTTCATAAAGCTACCGAAGGGAAGACTGTGACTTAACCCCAAAACTGGATGTGGGCTTTAATGTGAGCACAACAAATCACCTGCTGGTAAAGGAGGCAAGAATGTGAGGTCTGTGAAGCCAGTGATTTTAGTCTATTTAAATACAGATTAGGGGCACCTAGGTGGCTCAGTTGGTTGGGCGACTGCCTTCGGCTCATGTCACGATCCTGGAGACCAGGGATCAAGTCCCACATCAGGCTTCCTGATAGGTGGGAAGCCTGCTTCTCCCTCTCTCACTCCCCCTGCTTGTGTTCCCTCTCTAGCTGTGTTTCTCGCTGTCAAATAAATAAAATCTTTTAAAAAATAAATAAATAAATAAATAAATAAATAAATAAATAAATAAATGCAGGTTAAATAAATGAA
The DNA here is from genome assembly GCA_004023965.1 of Spilogale gracilis. Lineage (NCBI taxonomy): Eukaryota > Metazoa > Chordata > Mammalia > Carnivora > Mephitidae > Spilogale > Spilogale gracilis. The sequence goes on from PITA01011083.1 coordinate 55,066, forward strand.
ACTAATTCAAAGGATATCTTATTTTAAATAAGTATCAGAAATAAGATGCTTTTTATATTATCATGAATGGAATTTTTCTTTTACTTCAGCTTCATGTTATTAGCATAAACAATTCTTCAGAGGGACAGGTTAAGGTGACACATAAATGTGTACTGGAAAGGACCCCAGGCTGAGACCCAGTCCTGCTACTGATCAGCTAGATAACTTCGAGTTTCCCACTCTGTCTTCTGGGCTTGTTTCTTCACCTGAAAAATGGAAGGGCTGGAGCAGATCTGCATTTTTCAAATGCTAGTCATGGTCACTCAGGAGTCTGCTAAGAACACTAACTCCTGAACCCTTCTCTAAATCAACTAAATCAGAAACCTAGACTTTTAACATGACATCCAGATAATCTAATGTGCAGTTGGACTACAGATGGCTAAAGTTCCTTCCAGCAGGTTAAATGGGTAACAGTGTAGGATATCACAAATACATCTGCCACATCAGTTATTTAAAATCTTTCCTATCTGGGGTGTCCGGCTAGATCAGTAGGTAGAGCATGTAACTCTTGATTCTGGGGTCATAAGCTCAAGCCCCACACTGGGTGTAAAGCTCACTAAAAAAAATGATAATTAAAAAAATAAAATCTTTCCTATAATAATAAATTAAATGAAAGCATGTCTGTGAGTACTACCTTAAATAAAATAGCATCTATTCCCAAAAAGTCAATTATCAATAATTACCATAGTCCTTCTCTACTGCTCTATCATTTCCGCTTTACCAAAACACAGAGACCACTCGGGAATCACAAGTAGGAATGCACCAGAAGCTCTCTGCATTGACCATCTTACCCAGATCACAGGTCCATCTCCAGGTCTTGCCTGTTGTTTCCAGATAGGAATCTACAAAATATAACCAATTTCATAAGCCACGTCTTCGATTACACCACTACTAAATTCTTGAAAGTAATACATAAATAAAATATTTCTAAGCAACCAATAATCTAGGCAAAGGAAAAAGAAATCTAAATCCTTCTGAGTGTTCTTAACAATGAAAATGCAAAAACTATCTGATGTTCTTTGGAGACTAGGAAGAGACCACAATAGGGAATCAGAAGGCCTGGCAGGTTCAAGTCTTGCTTTTCCACATTATTCGTGGGACCTCCCTGAGACTCTATTTCCTCATCTATAAAATGGACATAGCTCTCTAAACCCTGCCTACTTTACCATGTTTCCATTAGCATCAAATAAGACGATGCTTACAAAACTGCTTCACAGGGGAGCGCCAGGCTGGTTCACTTGGTAGGCATGTGTGACTCTTGATCTCAGGGTTGTGAGTTCAAGCCCCACACCAAGTGTAAGAATGACTTAAAAACATAAATCTTCAAATATTTTTTAAGCGCTTCACAAAATATTAAGGGCTTACTTTTTTTAAGGACTTGCTTCTTTAATATTTCATGCAAGTTTACCATAATTCTATTTAAACTCCAGAGACAAAAACATCTTTACTTCAAACCTGAAAGTATGTGGTTCCAGCCTAAGCAATTTAAAAAGCTCTAACTTAATACCTAAAGAGAAGGGACTTAATCTGTGTATACCATCATCTACTTCTTGACCTACAAATAAGGGACTAAACTTTTCTAACTCAACCATGCCCTCAAGAGAAAAAAAAAAGTCTCATTCAAAAATAAACTGTAAAATGTTGCTGTATTTTATAAAACACAATTTGGGACAGTGCTGACCCCATACTATATTTAATTCCTATTGTCACCCTAGATCTCTTGTTCTCTTTCTGCAATCACTCACCACTTACCATCTTCCTCTCATTAGATATGAAGACAGCATAACACTCTTCTAAAGGATACTGGTCATGGTTTTTGATGTATTCACAGAGCTTCCAAATATTTTCTTCACTGAAAGAAAATAAGAGTTTAATCAATATAATTAAGCAATAGTGCTGTGTCTTTCAAGTTTGAACAAAAGATTGATGAAGACCAAAAAAAAGTTGGAAGATGGGCACCTGGGTGGCTCAGTGGGTTAAAGCCTCTGCCTTCAGCTCAGGTCATGATCTCAGGGTCCTGGGAGGCCTATATCGGGCTCTCTGCTCAGCAGGGAGCCTGCTTCCTCCTCTCTCTCTGCCTGCCTCTCTGCCTGCTTGTGATCTCTCTCTCTGTCAAATAAATGAATAAAATTAAAAAAAAAAAAAAGTTGGAAGAGATTTTAAACACCACCTCGTCCAATAACTGCAGATGTATGACCCTTCTCTAAAACATCCAATTTATACTGTGGGTTGACCTTTCTCCAAACAGAGTGCTCACTACCTGCCCCAGTAGTGCTTGCACACGGAGGCATTTTATAACTGATAAGATGCTACAGCAATACTCCATAAGCTTTGGATCCAGGGAGATACCACTGGAATTCCAACTCAGCCACTTACAAAGTAAGAAGCTTTGAACAACTTGAACTGAGTATCTGCGTTTCTCATGTGTATGATGGGAACATACCATATTATAAACACTTGATAAATCTTAGTTAATATTGGTTCACTACTCCCCTAAGCAATGGGGCAGGATGAGTCTCTTGGGGAGGAGGGATTCTGGCTTGATGGGGTTACATGATATGCTGAGGAATTCTTCTCGAGGGAGACTCTGTGAGTGGGATTCGCTGCATCCCTCTGGTACAAAACAGGTCCTGACTTTTAGGAAGACCTTTCTCATACTGAACTGAAATCCATCTTCCTGCACTTCTGCCCCAAATGAATCTGCTTTTCTCTAGGACAGGCCTTCAGATGTTTAACGCAGTAGTCGGAAGCACTAAGTAGAGCAATGCCCAGTACCTATAAACCAAGCCACGATGGCCACCACAGGCACCCTCCCACACAGGCAGAAACAGTCACTCCTGGTGGTATTCACAGCTCAGCCTCTGGATTCTTACCTTTTTCTAATGAGCCATGCTACACCTTCATCCAAAATGAGCTGCATCAACACTCTGCTCAGATTCCTGACTCTATCTGTCAAAGCCTAATTTCCAAACACCTAAACCATGCTACCTGAAAATGAAGTAAGGTATGGCCGGCACTAAGGAGTACCACCGTTTTACGGTAAGACACACTTTCAATGCAGTTCTGACCCTGTCTACCTGCCTAAATGTTCCATACGAGTATACCTGAAGTACTGAAGTACTTTTTTTCCCTGTGACTTTGTTTTTCTCTAAAATACCTAAGAAATATTACAGAAAAAGTAGTGGTAGAGGTAAAATAGAAGACTGCTACTGACTACATCCATATGATATGTAGTACAGAGTAACAAAAAGGAACTGTTTCATTATGACATAAAATATGTATTAGCTCAATTTTTTAAATCCTATGTTCCTTTTTTTAAAGATTTTATTTGAGAGAGAGAGAGAATAAGCAGGGGGAGCTGCAGGTAGAGAGAGAGGGAGAAGCAGGCTCCCCCCTGAGCAGGGAGCCTGATGCAGGACTCGATCCCAGGACCCTGAGCCGAAGGCAGATGCTTAACCAACTGAGTTACCCAGGCACCCAAAATCTGGATGTTCTAAGACCAAGAAGACATTTGTCTGTCCAGCTTGTAGATGTTCTGGAGTTGATCACAGACATCATCAAGAGCCTATGATAGAAAAGCACTATGCTAAGTGCTTGGAAGACATACTGATAAATTAGAGCTCACAGACAATGAGAGGAGACATACAGATCCATAAATAAGCAGGCATCAGAGAAGGCCATAAAAGATGCATAGAATAGAGAGTCATTAATTTTGACGGACACCGGAAGACAGAAGAGGTATAGGTCAGTAGTTTCTCCTTGTTTGTTCCCCCTCCCCCAGTCCCAAGGATGAGCATGGAGTTAACACTTAGACTGAGAATCCGTGTATACCACGAGTACTGTTGGCAAGCTGAATACATATGTGGATGAATGAAGTTTGTCTATTATTTTTCAATTATGTATGTTACAAATAGAAAAAAATTTTTAGACATAGGAGTTACTGAATCTGTAGTCCTTTTTTATCAATTTTTTCAAGAGTACAATTAATATAATGTAGAAGGATCTCAATAAACGTTTGATGTTTAAAAAAGGGGGCCTTGGGGGCGCCTGGGTGGCTCAGTTGGTTAGGTGACCGCCTTCCCGGAGACCCGGCATCAAGTCCCATGTCGGGCTCTCTGCTCAGCAGGAGGCCTGCTTCTCCCTATCTCACTCCCCCTGCTTGTGTTCCCTCTCTAGCTGTGTTTCTCTCTGTCAAATAAATAAAATATAAATAAATAAATAGATAGATAAATAAATAAATAAATAAATAAATAAAAATAAAAAGGGGGCCTTGGGACACTCGGTGGCTCAGTTGGTTAAGCAACTGCCTTAGGCTCAGGTTGTGATCCCGAAGTCCCTAGATGGAGTCCTGCATCAGGCTCTCAGCTCCGCGGGGAGTCTGTTTCTCCCTCTGACCTTCTTCCCTCTCACTCTCTCTCATACTCTGTCTCTCTCTCAAATAAATAAATAAAATCTTTGGGAAAAAAAGGGGGGGAGGGGCGCCTGGGTGGCTCAGGGGCGCCTGGGTGGCTCAGTTGGTTAAGCGACTGCCTTCGGCTCAGGTCATGATCCTGGAGACCCGGGATTGAGTCCCGCATCGGGCTCCTGCTCGGCGGGAAGCCTGCTTCTCCCTCTCTCACACCCCCTGCTTGTGTTCCCCCTCTGGCTGTGTTTCTCTCTGTCAAATAAATAAAAAATCTTTAAAAAAAAAAGGGGGGGGGGAGAGAAGGCCTTGGGGCACCTGGGTGACTCAGTCAGTTAAGCATCCAACTCTTGATCTCAGCATACGTCTTGATTTCAGGATCTGGAGTTCAGACCCTGAGTTGGGCTCCACACTGGGCATGGAGCCTATTTAAAAGGGAGATGGGGGACTTATACTTGGAAATGCTGGGAGTTACTGTTGGATAGGAAGAACCCAGATTTGGTGTGAGTCCTAGCACCTCTTTAAAACAGGGGATTGTAGGGCACCTGGATAGCTCAGTTATTAGGTGTCTGCCTTCTGCTCAGGTCATGATCCTTGCAGTTCTGGGATCAAGCCCCGCATTGGGCTCCCTGCTCAGCAGGAGGCCTGCTTCTCCCTCTCTCACCCCCTCTGCTTGTGTTCCCTCTCTCACTCTGTCTCTCTCTGTCAAATAAAAAAATAAAATCTTAAAAAATAAAAATAAAACAGGCGATGGTAATAATTATGTTCCAAACTACTGGCTGATTATTTTGTAGTAGAAAGACTAACGAGCAGAATTAAGGTCAAGACTCTGCAAGAGTTACTGCTGATGGGCTGAGGTCAGAGAAGCATGCAGATGGGAAGGATCCCTGACACACAGCAGGTGCTCAACCAACATTCCAAGAATACAAAACAATTACAACAGAACCAGATGTGCCCTGCAAACCGCCTATGCTACACAAATACTGGTTACCACTATTACCATTCTGCTGGTTCTGAACAGATAAGTAACACCTGACAGAAGCTAAACAAAGCAAAAAGGAGGCATTTATTTTACATTCTAAGAACCTACAGGAACACGTGAAATAAGGTGTACCTACCTGATAGGTTAAGACAGGGTAGAACACTGCTTCTCAACTAAAGACGACTTTGTCCCCCAGGGAACATTTGGCACTATCTGGTGACCTTGTTGGTTGTCACAAACTGGGTGAAGAGGCTAGAGGCATCTAGTGAGTGGAGGCCAGGGATGCTGCTACACGCCCTACAGTACACAGAACAGCCCCTACATTAGCATGCTCAAAATGTCAATTAAGCTATGGCTGAGAAGCCGTGGGTTAGAGCATAGAAGGAAGGTTGGAAAGGATATTGGTGAAACACATGGTGACCAGATCTGAAATGACTTACTATGCTCAGGAGACCGACTTTATTGTCTATGACTGTATTCCTGAAAATGTGATCAATGGACGAGCCTAAGACACCTCCCCTGTACTGTCACACATCCAGACTCTCTGGAATGGGACCCTAAGATCTGCTTGCTTTACAAGCTTCCAGGTGATTCTAGGGCTCATTGGAATTTAGAACAGCTTTCAGCAGTGTGAAGCCAGCTAAGGTTTAGGACCTGAGGGGATAAGAGAGATCTGGGCAGAGCCTTGTAGAGGAAGGAATGGCATAGACCCCTGACAGCCAAGGAGGGCCTGGCCCGTGGCTGAAGGAACTTAAAGGAGATCATCTATTGAAGAGACATCCATTTCCTACCATTCTTCCACCAGATGACTGCACTCTAGCTGGGCCAGCCACCTTGTTCCTGGAATATTCCTGCACACTTTCTTCTCGGAGATTTGCACCACTGCTCCCCTACCTAGAATGATTCTCCTCCAATATCCACAAAGCTCCCACCCCTTTTTCTTCAGATTTCTGCACAAATACCACTTTATTGACAATGCCTTCTTTAAATACCCATTATGAAACAGTAAGTCACCATACTTTACGTTGCTTTATTTTCTCACAGCACTTAACACCAGACAGGGTTTACTTGGTTTTGCCTCCTTTCCCTGAACCAAAACATATGAACCATGAGATCTTACTAGGGAATTCATCTACCCTGTGCTATATCCCGAAGTGCCTTCAACTGTGTGTCACACAGTCCAAGTGCCTCATAAACATTTATCAAATGAATAAATAAAACAATGAATGGATGTTATGGGCAAAAACTAATGGAATTTAGGTGAGAGGTAAGGCAGAAATAAAGTGTAGTCATTAAGAATCATGGACGCCTGTGCTACATAAATTCCAATCTCAGCACCACCTCTTGCTAGATGTGTGATATTGGACATAGACTCCCTGTTGTTCCATGTTTTCATTAGTAAAATGAGGTTAATGATAGAACCTATCTCTAAGCCATGGATGGAAACACTTGACACTGGCCCTGACATGCAGTCAGTTGAACGAATGTTAAATTCATGGTGACACTGGTTTGATGACCAGCTAAAGGAGGAAAAGGTAGTTTTTCATGGGCCTAAGGTTTCCTTTGCAACTGCAGGGTTGGGGAAGAAGGGAAGAAGTCGTTACTCAGGTGTGGGAGTGAAAAAGACCAAGGTAGGAGGAGTGATTCAGCCACACAGGTGGCCTGGGACAGCGGTATAGTGTGTGGATTCCAGAGCCAAACTCTACAGGTAAATCCACATAGCTTCATTCATAAGATACGTGGCCTTAAGCAAATTAGTTGCACCCTTCTGTGCTTCAGTGTTCTCATCTTTAAAAACGGGGATAACAAAAAGTTCCTACCTCCTAGGGTAACTGTGGGGGCTCAAATGAATTAGTTTACACAAGCAAATCAAAACCATGTTTGGCATACAGCAAGTGCTATGTAAATGTAAGGGTATGATAATAACAACATGGTGGTTCAGATCACAGTTTCTTGTACAAGGCCTGAATTGGATTCCTGGTCGCTGTTAGCTGATGACCTTGGGAAAGTTATTGCAAAATCTCCGTTCCTCCATTCTCTTCGAAAATTAAAATGACCTTCCCATCAGTGTGAAACCACAAAGGCTTCAGCAGAGTAATCTGCAAAGGTTCTCAGCGCTCCACCCTCCGCCTCCCCTTCCTGATCCCCAAGCACTGAGATCTGCTGAGAAATGTCCAAGACTAAAGCGCCGGGCATTAGTAAGGCACCACCGACCCTACCATTCCAGGGAATTCCGCCCCTCCCCCCTCTCCAGCTGCCTACGCTCCAAGAGACAAGGGCTGCCAGTCCCGCTCCCTCATCCCCCAGCGGGAAAACCCCCGCCAGTTGAGGCCCAAAGCGCCTCCAGGGACGGGCCGAGAAGAGGCGGGGCCCGGCTGCGACGCCAAGACCAAGAGTGCCGGGAAGATGCGGGGGGCTGCACCCGCGCCCCCTCACCAGTAGCAGCTGTTGTAGACACAGGCGTCCCGCGGGGGGCTGGCCGGCTGGTAGAGGGCGGCTGCAGCAGCGGGGACATCCCCCTCCATGGCGGGCTGGCTTGGGCCAGGGCAGGGGTCTGAGGCGAAGCGACTGGACCAGTCCCGCGGCCACGCTTCGGGGGCGGAGCCGACGCTCCGCGGGCTGCGCAGGTCCTCGGGGCGGAGCCCCGGGCAGCTGGTGCAGTTCCCGGGTGGTGGAGCCAGGGACTGGGTAGGCGGAGTCTGGGAGGAGCGAGAGACGCAGGTTCCGGGAGCGAGAAGCCCGGGGGGGCGGGGCAAGTTCCGGGTGGATGGAGTCGCGGGCTGCGCGGGTTTTGCAGATTCGGGTGGGCGGAGGCCGGGCGGGAAGTGCTGAGCAGGTTCCGGGGAGGGTGGAGCCAGGGCGAAGTGGGCGGATCCCCGGGGAGGAGGGGACCGGTGACCGGTGTGGCCTTCCAGTGGGCGGAGCCTGGGTCGAGAGGGTTTGCGAATCTGGGTGGGCGGGACCCTGGCAGGTGGGTGGAGCCAGGACGGGGCGGTGCTGGAGGAGCTCTGGTCTGCTGGGGCGGGGCCGGGCGTGATCCCCGCGGCGGTAACTGCGAGGGTTCGGTCTGGGCGAATAGCACAGAGGAGAGACGCAGGTGGTTTGAAGGAGACAGGGGAGCTCGTGGAATTGGTAAACTGCCCTACCCTGAACGGCGCTTGGGGAGTCTCCCGGAGGCGTCTGAGACCCTCTTCAAAGCCCAGGCAGGAGTTGCTGGCTGTGGAGGAACCAGATAGGACGCGGAAAACTGGACTTGTGCAAGTGAAATGAGAGAATATTGTATGTGAAAAACGAAGCTTTAGCAGTTTTATCCTAGAGACCGTGGGAACCCAGGGGAAGAGGGGAGTTAAGTCCAAATATGTCCGCTCGGACGGTTTTTGAGAGGGATAGCAATCCCATATCTCACTGTGTTTTAACATGTCTTTAATAGAATTGTGTGTTGACCCTGAACGATAGAGTGATTCCTTGATAGAGTAAGTTTTTAAAAGTTTAAAAAGAGTCCGCATGGCATCCATTTTGTTAGTCATATATTTATTTGCCAGCAGTCTGGAAGGAAAGGAACCACATTATTAAAACTGTTTTTCTCTGGTGAATGAATAATATGAAGGACTGTCACTTCATACTTATTAGCCTTCTGAATTGTCTTATGTTTGTAGTGAACATATATAACTGATCAGGATACTTCCCATTATAAAAACTGAAAATTCTTAGTTGGTTTATAGGCCATCTGCAATCAGGAGTTCAAAAGCCCCTGCATAAATCCTAAAGACTTCAAGCGTAAGTCCTTGTGTCAATTATTAATGTATTGCCTCTCTACTCTGATACATACTTGGATATAGGCTCTATGATAAATAACAGAATTCCTTTAAGTATTTCTCCTTCAAAGTGGGCACCAAGTAAAGCCTTCTCAGTAAAGTGCACTGGAAGAAGAAGCTTCCTGCTGTTTCTGGGGCAGTGCAAGAGTTGAGAGTGTGGTCCTGAGAACATCCAGTGGGATCTGCCCTAGCCACAGGCTTAAAGCCAATTCTTCCGCGATCTTACAGCTTTGGTTTAACAATAACCTTCCTGCAGCCCTCTTAACCCAGAAACCAGGGTCCTGTGAGGCCAGCAGGCAGCCACCTGCCCATACTTCTTTGGCAAGCCCTTCAATGGCCTGTGCACAGTTACCTGTGGCCAGCAGAGTCACACACTGAGCAGTCATGCCTTCACCAAGCCTCTCCTTCCTCAACCCACCATTCCACCCTAGGCATTCTGAGAGCCTTCTACTCCAGCTGGCACCCAGACTCCTAAGGCAACCCCCTGCCGTGGTTGGTGATTGCTCTCCTCTGTCCCCTTTTCTACTTTGCTTAAGGGAAGTTGAATGTCAAGAATTAACTACAGTAAGGGCAGTTGGCTGGGTGGCTCAGTTGGCTGGGCAACTGCCTTTGGCTCAGGTCGTGATCCTGGAGTCCGAAGATCAAGCCCCTCATTAGGCTTCCTGCTCAGCAGAGTCTGCTTCTCCCCCTGAACTCTGCCCTCACATGTTCTCTCATTCTCTCTCTCAAGTAATTAAAATTAAAAAAATAATAACTCCAATAAAAGTATAACCAGGACACTCTGTATGGTACCTAGAGATGAGGACAAGTACTCAAGGACAAATTTGAAAGACGTTTGCACCTGGTTGGAGAAGCTATGGGTTGCCTACCCAATCTCAGAGAAGTTCACTGGTTTGCCCAGTCTGGAGGTGGTCTGAAATTGCTGGGCAAACAACAGAGACAAGGGTAGAGAAGAGCCATCAGTCTCTGCCATAATGTACTTTCTTTATGCTTCCTTATGCTTCAAACTTTCTCATAAGTAGGAATTTTTAACAAAATAATAGGTTGTATTTTTACATTCATGTGATTTCATAGAGAGTATAAAAAGGGGTATGGTTTCAGGGGAATAAGGTTCTAATGCTTAGAAACAGATTCTGACCTATAAACTCCAGAGATCTGGTTGAGGAAGAAATAAGAGTGCGCGCAAAGAACCCCAAACCCAGTGAAATCAGGGTTGGGGTTTACAGAAAGGACACAGAACAAAGGAAAGTATAAAAGAGGATCACAGATGTGAAAAGGGAGATCAAGAAGTAACCACAAAAGGGTGGTTTTTTTTAATTGTGGAAAGAGGTATATTTAATGCTCAATATTAAAAGCTAGAAGAAAAAAGAAAGAGGTAATCCCATCGCTTGGGACCATATGATATGTGGTAAGGGACCATATAAGTGAAAAAAATAAATAGTGTCTGTTTTGATTGTGTTTTCTCTTTTCTCTATCAAAGAAAATGATCCTCAGGCTGTAAAGAATAAGAGAAACAGCAGTGAGAGGAAATTAAAGCCAAGACAGGTGCAGTGATAGAACTTGCCAATTGGCCTTAAACAGGTTAAAAATCTTCAGACCCAGATGAGTTAGATGCCAGCATAGCCTTTGCTGTGACACCAAAGCCTTTATCTATGGATCTTGGAGAAAAGATGTTGGAGGAGATGACATAAGACTAAATAGGAGTACTTGCTGTCTTGAGTTTCATAAAAAGGAAAAATATGTATTCCAGACACTATATTCCATGAACTTGATGCCTATTCCCAGGATGATTTAGTGACCATGAAGAAAGGTGATTATTTAGGAACCTTTAGTGGTTTACCAAGCCCATTTCATGCTGCATGGACCTCATTTCATGTTGTTGGAAGAATTAATTGATCATTAGCATAGAATTATAGCACAAGCACTATAATTTGATTCCAACAAAGCAGCTGGCCCAGTATTAGTCATGACTCATTCAGTTAGAAGTCAAGGCAGAAAGGCTGTTTATTAGCTCATTTAATGGGAAGGATGCTGAAGTGGCTCTCAGAGTCAAAAGAAGAGCTGCAGAAACCTGGGTCTCAGGGGACCAGAAGCAGAACCCTTAGGCCCCTCCTCCTTTCTCCCCAGCTCTCAGACTGCTTCTCAGTGCTTGGCTTCATCCTGAGATGATTTCACTTCCTGCTGTGGGGAGGACGGCCGCTGGCAGCCCTACATTCATATTTTCCAGGCTTGGCAATGCCTGTGGAAAGAGAAAACTCCCTTTTCCTCATAGCAATCACACACAGCAATTTGTACCTTTATTTTTTACATGTCTGTACTGCCTGACTTTTTTACATGTACAGTTCACCGCTGAACAGCACAAGTTTTAATTGCATGGGTCCACTTATACACATTTTTTACAGTATAGTTCTGTAAATCTATTTTCTCTTAAGGCTTTCTTAATAACTTTTTAAAAAGATTTTATTTATTTGACAGAGAGAAACACAGTGAGAGAGGGAACACAAGCAGGGGGAGTGAGAGAGGGAGAACCAGGCTTCCCGCAGAGCAGGGAGCCCAATGCGGGGCTCGATCCCAGGACTCCCGGATCATGACCTGAGCCGATCGCAGATGCTTAAACGACTGAGCCACTCACGCGCCCCTTAATAACATTTTCTTTTCTCTAGCTTATTTTTATTGTAAGAACATAGTATATAATACATATTTACAAAGTAAGTGTTAATCGACTATGTTATCAGTAAGGCATCTAGTCAATTCTAAGCTATTAGTAGTTATATTTGGGGGGAGTCAAAAGTTATGTGCAGGTTTTTGACAGCATGGCTATTAGCTCCCCTAAGCTCCATGTTATTCAAGGGTCAACTGTATTACTTTCTAATAATGAATTTTTTAATAAAGTTCTTAAAAATCAAATTTATCAACATTAATACAAAGAACTGCATGGACAGACTGTGGTTCACTTAACTTTTCCCCAACTTTTGTATATTTAGTTTTCAGATCCTACTATTGTAAATAAAGCTGCAATTAACATTTTTATATGTAAATCCTGGTCCATACCACCGATTATTTTGTTAGAGTGGAGTCCTAGAAGTGGAATTCCTGGGCCAATGGCTTTAAATATTTTCCAAGTCTCTTGATACACGTTTCTTTATTGCTTTCAAGAAATGGGCCTACACCTCAATATCATATTGAGTGTTCTTACTAAAAAAAAACAAAAAAAAAAGTAAAAAAAAAAAAAACCCTAGCATTCCCATTATTAATTTGCATTTATCTAATTATTACTTTCCTGTGTTAAAGGGATAACTTCTATTTTATTTGAGAGAAAGCGAGAGAGAGAGAGAAAAAGCATTTGTGTCAGAGAGGGGACGAGAGAGAGAGAGAAAGAGCAGAAGGAAGGGAAAATGGAGCCCGATGTGGGGTTCGATGCCAGGACCGTAAGATCATGACCTGAGTTGAAATCAAGAGTCAGACGCTCAACAGACTGAACCACCAAGGAACACCTAAAGGGACAATTTCAATGTAAAGTGCTAAGATAACAATATACCATGGGAGCTGGGGGGGGACACCTTGCCATTAGAGATGAGCTGGGCTGGATTGGAATGTAATAACGTTAATACTCATCTTACTTAGAATGGGGTGGAAGGGAAGCAGTAGTCCCAGGGCCCTCTGTGTGGGCCAGCCCATATATGTGGTGTTAGACTCATGGCTGTGTACCATACATTACATGGGAAAATGGGAAATTGAAGTATATTCAGGGAAGTTGATAAAGAGAGAAAGTCTGAAAAGCACATCACAGAATGATGGCATCTCTTCTTAGCTCGCCTCATGTGCCCACATACCCTCTCTCCCAATCTGAAAGGGATATCTGTCTCACATGGCCTCCCGACATTCTTTTTGTCAATGTCCATTCTAGGAAACCATTGGTGAAATTTTCCCTCTGACCTGAAGCCTCTATACCAGGCAGAATTCTTGGTTGCAAACAGCTGAAACCATCTCTGGCTATCTTAAACAGGAAATCAGATTTACTGAAAGGTTAGGAAGGAGGAAGGTTGGACAGGGCTCAGAGAGGAAGCACAGCCTAGTCACACTGATCTAATTCTCCAAAATTCCAAGAATCGGCTGGCTAGAATGCCACCATTAATGTCACTGCCTCTGTACCATCTGCTGCTGCCTCCCTGAATAATCTCTGCCCCTGCATCTTTGCGTCACTTCTTTGAGAGGCAATGAATGTTTGAAGTGGGAGCGCTCCACTGCC
>PITA01011084.1:0-19286 GCA_004023965.1 Spilogale gracilis
TAGCTTTTTAGGGTCAAGGATTCCCTATAGCAGGCAAAGGGTCAAAGTATTTTGTCTTTTTCAAAATTGGGATGACCCGAAAGTGAGCACTGGGATGATTTTGCTGAGAACGGAATGTCGAAAAGTCCAAACTACACATGGGCGTGGCTCAGAGATACTCTGGCACAAGTAGATATGCCTGGAAAACCAAGACAGGATGTAAAACAAAACAGAAGAGGGGAAAAATCCTCTAGTGCCTTTAGGTTTGGTCCTAGAATGAAGAAATATCTCTTCTACAGAACAGAAATAAATACCACTGTCTTTTATGGAATGAAATGAGTCACAGCATTACCTAAATAACATCCATCATGCATTTTATCCTCTCAGAGACCATTAAAATTCCTGTAGTCATTAGCACTTAAGTTCACTTAATCATTAAACAATCATTTATTGTACTAAGTGCTATAATGATGTTCTTGAAGGAATATAAAATGCATGCAGTTATATGAGAATAGGAAAAAAAATAACACCCTGAAGAACCAAATAATTTTCCACAAATTAAGTCCAATACGTCAGAATGTCTGCAGAATAAAGATACAATCATTACAGTAGTCTTGTTATACAAGGAAAATTTCTCAGGTAAGTGATTTATGTACTGGCCTTTGTAGCAGCTGGGGGTTTTACAAGAGTGCAGAGAGGAGCAAAGGGTCTTTCAGGTTGAGGGAATATCATGACAGCCATACTTAGGGTTTTAGTTTGAACCAATTCATTTAAAAAGATGTCATGATTTTCTTTGCCTCAGAAATTTAATGAGAAACATAGCACATAGATCCAAAAACTGATGCATATTTTGCCCCTATAACTAGTTTAGTCATACTAAAGCATACCACTGAGTTTTGAATGTGAGCAACTTCAAATTTAATAAAGCTTGTTCTTGCTTTATGCATCCTTTTGGAAAATTTCAAGTGAAGTAAAGTTTCCAGTACTAATTTTGCTGCCAGTTTATGTCATAATTTGGGAATATGACTTTACTAGAAAAACAACAGGCAATAATCAACAATGAAAATGACAATGAAGAACCCTACTATTCACCTTCAGGAGTATTCTCTTGGCAAAACCTAAATGAGGGCATTTGTTAAGGGCTTTTAACGCATAAAGAATGGGCATTCCCCGTCATATGAAATTCTTCCCGGTCTCCTATGATCTTATACTTCACCTACTCTCCCAGAAGATCACGGAGAAGACTAACCAATCATCTGATTTGGGTACCAATTAAAACATGCTCACCCCTGACTCAATTTTTCTTTCGGAGGGAGTTCTCATGAGCTTAGGGCCAATGGTGGTGGCCTCCTCCCTCCCTAATGGGAAGGCACAGACCAAAGCTCTGGGAGGGTGTGCTGCTTAAGAAGGCAAAAGGGGTTGGATCCGTGCCTTCCCAGGTGTCCAGGGTTCTGTGTCTTCAAGACCATGGCGGTCACACTGGCTGCTCTTGCCTCCCAAGGACTGACACTACGACGCTGCTGAACGGCCCAGATGGAACGCACTTAGAGAAAGCAGCTCTGTGTGAAAGGAGGACAGGCAATCCTTAAACAGCTAGACACGATTTGCGGGCTTAGGAAAGGGTATCTTGACCTAGTTTCTTGATTTCCATGGAAATAGGCCTGTTACTATAAAGTGCTCTGGAAGTTTTATTGAGGACACTCAAGTCAGTTTACCATGAGACTGTGAAACTTGGGTCCGGTATGCTTACAACTCCAGTCTGCCTTCCTAGCTTAGGAAATACTGAGGGATGAAGTGCAAATGAAATTGTGACCCACACCAAAGTAATCTTGGAACCGTAGCTTTGCTTCACTTAAATATTATCTATTTTCAGATCTATGCATATGGTTAGGAGACTAGAATCCGCACTGTGTGCAGAGAGAAAAGACAAACAAAAAGGGGATGTTATGGTTAATTTTTCTATTTGCTGATTTATATTGTAATACATTTCTAAAAGGAACAAAACTTACTTTCTCAATCAGAAAAGGATAACTGTCATTTTTAGAACATAGAAAATGGAACCTTAACACTATGGTGAAACAAAGTAAATAAGATCCCTTGTAGGGCTAAATTGCTAAATGTTATGACATAATCATTTTGTGAAAAACACTGTAATTTGTTGAAATGACAACTTTGTATGATAAATGATTTTTTAATTTTTGGATGAAACAAAAAAATGAGGATCGTACTTTAAGGGCTCAGGGCACTGTCTAGCAGGCGGCAAGACCTTTAACACATTTGATTAATAAACAAGTGAGTACATAAACAGAGAGAGAAAAAATCCTTTAAGATGTTTCTCCTCCATGTACTTTAGAGAGAATGGGTGGGTTGGATAAGGGCTACGGTTTAAGAAACAGAACAAGGGGCGCCTGGGTGGCTCAGTGGGTTAAGCCTCTGCCTTTGGCTCAGGTCATGATCTCAAGGTCCTGGAATAGAGCCCTGCATCTGGCTCCCTGCTCAGTGAGGAGACTGCTTCTCCCTCTGTCTGCTTGTTGCTCTGCCTATGTATGTGTGCACTCTCTCTCTCTGTCAAATAATTAAATACAATCTTTAAAAAATTGTAAGTAAATGAATAACAAAACAAAAACATCAAACTGCTATGGAGAGAAAAGATATCTTTCTAAAGGTTTTAATTTGAAAAAAACTAAGCAAAATAATTTGTCATTAAAGTATTAGCATTGGGCACCTTTTGTATTTTGACAGTGATACACCAGTGGTGATTGGTGTCATAGTTTGTGAGTCTCTAAGGCCAAATAACTGATTAGTGATAGGGTATTACACATTTTATAAAAATTTCCCACTTGGACATGTCTTGTGAGTTTATCATAAGTTTATCAGTTTTTATTAGCTTATTAAGAAATACTATTTCTTATTTTCATGAGTATCTAGAAACCTAATTTATTTCTGGGCTGGCCAGCCCCCTCTAAGGCATTAGACTTTATACAAAGTACTTGGCATTGACCTACTTCTGATGCTGTTAAGACATAAAGACTGGAGTCAATGTATTTGGTAGCTCCTAAGGAAAGGCACGCAATTTGATTAATTACACAGAAAAAATGTAGGATCAGGGATAGTTTAATTTTTGGAGTTTAGATTCTCCTTGGAGAAACTAATAAGTAATGGCTAGAATGTCACCTTGGAATATTAAATCTTTTGTAGTAGCAAAACAATATTAAATTCATATAAGAACAAAATAGTTTCCCTCAGAAAACTTTTGACAAGATTCAATTAATGGTGATACATCAAGAGTAGGTTTCTAGTCAAGCAAGCAACAGAGTGTCAAGGAAATAGAAACTTGAATCAAACAGGGCCTTATCAAGTCAACAAACATTTGCGGGGAACCTACCTCGTGCCAGGTACCGCGCAAGGCACAGAGGATATAATGATATGCGCACAACTGTTGTGCTTATTCCACTGGCATTCGCTGGGAGACAGTAAAGTGACAGTGAACACACACACAGGTGCACATATATAATTATCAATTTTGAAGATCCATAGGGTAAAAGTGAAGAGTGGTATAGGACAAGTATGACAAGGAGATATAATTTAGACCGGAGGACAAGGGAAGTTCTTCCACAGAGTCTCATATACCTGGCATGAACGATGAGAAGAAAATAATCAAGTGAAGACTGGGGGTAAAGACATATTTCAAGGGAGAGAAATACAGCTGTGAAGTCCTGAGTTCTCCAGAACTGAATGAAAAACAATGTTACGCACAGTGAGGAAAAATGGCAAGTAGCAAAGCCCAGGATGTTGTCACAGCCCTGACTACAGCGTTTTGTAAGCCGTCATGGGCAAATGATCCATGCAAGCCAGGCCTGTATAACAGGATTTGCCTTCACATCAAATGTGGAGCTAGGGATAATGACGGCCTCAGCAGTGCAAACAATTTCCTTTGATTCAAGAGGTCTTAAATAGGTTTAGTTTGGGGAATTATAGTTTGACAATAGAATTGATTATGAGTTATTTGAAAAAACAGGCTTCTAACGTGGTACTCTCCGGTCCTCTTTAGGTGTAGGTACTGAATATGTAGCCGTGAGTTTACGTGCAGAGCTGAGCCTAAGTAAGGCAGCAACCTGCATGGGTTGAACCATACACTATCAGATCCAGGACACACACTGTCTCCTCTCATCCTCGCAACCATCCTATGAGCTGGATGTTTTAACTTCATTTTATAGACACCTTCATTTTATAGACACATTGACTCACAGGGATGGTAGCAAATTTCCACTACCTTGGAAGATGTACCTTGGAACAGATGATTCAAATCTGGGTCTCCTAGGTTTCTGTAGTAATTCTTCATGGGTCACAAATCCAAGACTGTGCTTTGCTATTTGCTATTGGATCTCCTGAAATGGGAATAAAAAAGGTCCTTTGTAGATGCCAGTACCCTCCATTCCTTCCATTTTATTCATAAATTCAGGCACTCAAGCATTTAAGCGTTATCTCAATAAGCATTTATTAAAGACTCAGTAAGACACCTGATATCACTGAGAAGAGGAAAAGATGAATGAGAAGAAAGAGGGGAGGGATATAAATATAAATAAGACAGAATCTGCCTTCAAGGAGCCAATATTAGGAAAGGTAAGTCTTATATACACATAACCATGAAATAATGGATGATGTGTTGGGTCACAAGAGAAATATAAGCTAAGATGAATTCCTGCTATGCCTCTGAAATATAGGTAGGATGTTGATGGCTAGAGAGGCAAGAGGAGAACATTCCAAAGCAGGCAGTCATAATTTGGAGGGACATTTCTTCTAAATTCATTTCAGAACCTCTCTTCTCAGATTAATCAAGCTGATGGAGTATGGAGGACTTTGTTCTTTTATGTTTTAATAATTTGTTTTATTTTTTTCAGTGTTCCAAGATTCATTGTTTATGCCCCACACCAAGTGCTCCATGCAATTCATGCCCTCAATACCCACCACCAGGCTCCCCCCTCCCCACCCCCTCCCTTCCAAAACCCTCAGTTTGTTTCTCAGAGTCCAAAGTCTCTCAGGTTTTATATGGAACACTTTGTTCTTAAGAGGGACGCATAGTTAAATAAAACATGTGCTGTAGGTGGCTGAAATGTATTCTTCATATCCAAAATAAGATATATTTAGACACATTTTAATACTTTCCCTAGATAAGAGAGACTTCTATTTTCTCCATAAGGTTTGTTGTTTGAATTTCAGCTGTACAACTACCACAGTTGGCTACAGGGGAGTGAGAGAGGAAGGAGAGGAGGAAGCTCCTGATGGTCATTTGCTATTGACCACTTTGGCGTGTTATCCATTTCACCAGTAACTCTACCTGGAAGCCTCCTGAAATTCCAGCAAATTGGGTTGTAGGGTTAGGAAGGTGGGGGAGAAAGGCTACAGAGTGAGTTGAATATGATAAATTCCTGGGCTCTCAGAGTCATTGCTTCTTTCTACCCCCTTCTCACTTATGTCAAAAAAGACTAAGAAGACAGATTGAAGTGAGGGGAACTTTGTAGAAAACATTTTATTTTGTTTTGAGGATGTGGTGCAGGAAGACAAACGGGAATTGGGAAGACTAGAATATGGAGGCTTTGACGTTAGATTATGGAATTCAGATGGTGTGTAGCAAGTAACGTAGAAAACCTTGGATCTTGAAGTTTGCTGTTGTTTTTGTTTTTTAGTTTAGTTTTTTATTTTCAGCTTTTATTTATTTGTCAGGGAGGGGGAGAGCATGCAAGACAAGCAAGGGGAAAGGCAGGCAGAGGAAGAAGCAGGCTCCCTGCTGAGCAGGGAACCCTATGTGGGGTTCCATTTCAGGAGCCTGGCATCATGACCTAAGCCAAAGACAGATGCTTAACCAACTAGTCACCCAGGCGGCCCTAGTTTTTTTATTTGTTTTATTTTTGGTTTTGTTTTTTTGACATAACCAGATTCCTAATTAGAGGAAATACCTTGAAATTGGATAGTAGTTTTTTCCAATTATAGAAATAATTCTTATGCATAGAAGATATTAAAGGTTGCTTTTTGTTTCAGGTTTAACCTCTTTCAAGAGTTAGTACATGTTCAGTCCGTGGTTTCCCTGGCTATTATTGCCATGGTACTTTGAGGGGAGTCAATCCCAGAATTAATTCCAAGAGAGTCAACAAAACTGCAATCCAGTGAACATTTGACATAGCGGAACAAACATGTACATATTCCAAACGTCCTTGCAACTGGAATCCATTTCCTGTCTCAGTCTCCCAAAGAAAATACCCTCCTGATGTTTCCTTTGATATGTAAGGTCAAGGAATAAACTTTTTTGAGAGTGTGTTCAACATGGGGGCTTTTGCTAGCTCTCTGTCACCCAGCCATCTTCCAAGTCAGATTTCAATAATATCAGGACCCATAGCCTTTTGTTTCAAAACTGGTTCTTTGCAGGAAATCAAAGGTGGAGGAGTGTTTATATTAAATACGGAATTTTTAAAAAGACCTCACTTTCTGATGTCCTTTCTTCCTTCTTTCCAGAAGCTGAAAGGCAATATTAGTGAAAGGGTTAACAGTCTTGAAAAAGTCCATTCTAGATGTTCTCTTCCATTTAGGTTTGCTCACTTTTCTTGCATGGATTATAATAATATAGTTTTAATACCATTTCATCTCAAATAATTCTATTTCATCTCAAGTAATTCTATTTGTTGAGCAATTAACATTTCTATTTTCCAAGCCATTTTAAACCATCATGTGCATATACTAAAAGTATTTTAATAAAATTATATTAACTCACAATTTTTTTTCTTTGAGATGGCCTATAAGCAATAGTCCAACCTGAAATGAAGTGCAATTTTAAGAAATAAATTTGGAAAGTATATTACTTTATCTTATTTCAAATTTCTAAGGGCATATTTTCACTGTATAATGTCCTATAAAAATACTAATAGTAGTTATCTATTATGTAATACCCACCTCTGCTAGGCACTACTCTGCAGAAAGTATAATAAAGACCACTGTGAAATAAATGTGACCACTCTGGACTGAATTGTGTTTCCCCAAAAGTGTATGTTGAAGCCCTAACCCTCAGTCTGACTCTATTTTGAGATATAGCTTTTAGGAAGTTATTAAGGGTAAATGAGGTCATAAGGGTAGGATATTAATCCAATAAGACTGGTTGACTTTTAAGAGGAAAAGAAAGTGATCTCTTTCTTTCTCTGCTTGTGATGTGCATGCCTCAAGGAAAGGCCATATGGGGACACAGCGAGAAGGTGGCTGTCCATAGGCCAGGAAGGGAGACCTCATCAAGCTTCCAACCTCCAGAACTGTTTAAACCACCCAGTCTGCAGTATGTTGGTATGGCAGTCCAAGCTGACTAACACAGTGACTGTCTGCGTTTTGTGTACCATTAGGCAGACAGAGTCACTGGCAATATTGGTATTTGAACCTGAATATGTGTGACTATAAAAGCCCATTCTTGGGACTGCCCTCTGAATTTGAGCCAGAAAATAATGAAAACAGATAGTCTTTTAAAATAATACCAAGCACTTCATCTGTTGTTATTTGTTTGCATTTTTATTTTTACTAGGCTTAGCAGATATCACAAAGTCAGTTGATTTTGCTCATTCTTATTCATTATCATCTGATTTTTGTGTTCTAGCAGGATGTTACTATTTGAGTTTTCAGAATTCCAGGTTAATATTTAAAAATGTAGCCAGTCTTCCTGAACTTGCAATGTTGAAAAATCCAAGAAGATTTACTATTGCTGTATTTGCTTGTTGCAAAACATATTAAATACAAAATATCCAGTTTTATGCCTGAAACTTGTTGGCAGTGTCCCATTAAACCATATTAAAATTAACTTCTATTAATTGGATTAGAAATTCAGTGAGAATGACAGCTGCTAGTGCCTTTTGCAGTTACTTTGTTTCTCTATAATCCATATGGCAGAAATCACATAATGCTTTTATCCCCATTGAAATAAACACTTGAGATAAAAAGGTTTGACTTAATGGAATCAGGATATGTGTTTTTGCTTTTCTTTAATTAATTTTTTTTTAAAAAACTGAGCTTTTCCCCTCTCTTTTACAGGTTTTCACCAGCCATATTTTTATATCTGATTAGCATTGTTCCTTCATTGTGGCTTCTTGAAATGCATCATGAGACCCAGGTATGTCCCTTTGGAAAAGAGGGAAGTGGAATATTTATCAGGAAACTACTTTCATACTATAATCCAATTCATTTCAGAAATGCACTTCTCAAAGGAATAGGAGTTATCAAGAATGAAAAAGTAAGAGGCCATTAGCGAAAGAAAGTGAATTCATGATCTATCAAAACCAATAAAAATGTCACATTTAATATTTAGGATTATATAATTAATTGACAATTTATGTTAGAGATCTTGTTTCTAAGCACCCCAACCCCAAATATTATAGAGTTTTTTCACATGGGATAAGGGAGAGTTGTGTGTAAAACTTTGGTTTTAAACTTTGCAGATTCAATGAGTTCCTATATTGTACTAAGAAAGCGCAGGCCTCAATAATGTAGCTTCCTATAAAATGACATTTTTTAAAGTAGCAGAAATTAAAAAGAAACTCCATTATCTCAACTCTGCTATGTAAATGAAAACAAACTTGGATGGGATACTTGAAACAGTCTGTCTTAAAATACAGGCCTTACAGATTAACAAAAGAGTCCTTTTTGAAGATACCATGAGCTGTTTTAATAAAATAGGAATTCTACTTTGGAGCTAGACAGGGAGGGTAAAGAAGAGGAGTATGAGACCCACCACTGGGAAAGGTGGGTTACATGTATTAGGACCACACTGACTTAAAAAATAAACAATGGCTTCCAATGAGAGTCCTTAATCTATATAGAGAGAAAGCTACTAATTTTTAAGTGAGTTGTTTCTTAAATGGACAACCCTAGGTATCAGGATCTGGACTAGATTCACAATCTATTGATATCAATGCTTCTGTACAATACTGCAGAGGGCAGACTCTAGCCGATTAAGCCTGGACTTCAATCTTTTTGGCTCAGGTTAGAGGACTATAGTCAGGTTAGAGGATTATAGTACTTTCACTGATACAATGCATTATTCAAGAAAATAATTTGCCCCTATACAGATTTCTTTGCTGCAGTGGGTCCTTTTATAGTAAAGGTAAACCTCTGATGTATGTTTCAGATATTCAAACCTTATCTGGAAAATGCTTGCTCCAAATTTTAGGCACACACAGGGGAATTTAGCTCTGTGGATAATTTTTGAAGAATTCCACAAGCTCATACCAATAAAATAGGCATGAAGAAACATTATCTGCTTTAAATCCTCTATTTAAAAATATTAAAGTAATAGGTTATCTTTATGACTGTAGCAAAATATTTTTGTAACACTAGATTGGCTGGTTCAAGTTATCATGGTTTTTAAAAACTGTACCATAAGGAGTTAGGGGACTGTTTCAATTTCCTTACTACTTTCTACTTTCAGGGGTATGGAAATAAGCTCTGGTGATTTGAATCATTTCTTTCCTTCACATCCAATTCTATAACATGACTATCATCTACAATAACAATTCATTTCCCCAAATGCTTTTATAATATAAATGCGTTGCACACTTAATTGATATACAGGTCAAATCCCATTACAACAAATAGCATGCAACCAAAAGCTCTCTTTTTAATAAAAAAAAGATTTTTGAGCCCCAGACAGTACCTCTCTAATTTTCATACTACAAAAGAAATTGGACCTTTAGTAGTAATGGATTTGACTCATTTTGACACTAAGAATTAAAATAAATGCCCCAAGATTGAATTGGGCAGGGTGGGCAGAGATGTAAGTAGAAAAAAGTAAGAGAAGGGGAGATAAAAGAGTATTGGAATTGCACTTAAAGAAATGAGAAATGACAGAATAAAGGGAAGTACAGCAATTCTCTTAGGCTATTCATTTAAAAAAAATTTGGTTGTGATAATAACTACTTTTCTTTATGTAGTCCTTTCTTTCAAAGTATTCTCAAATACATTTTCTCCTTTATGAACTCTTCGACTCCATAAGTTAGTCATGGTATATATATTTCTGTTTTATAGAAGAGAACCCTGAGACTCAGAAAGGTTAAGTAATTTTCTCAAGGTCACAGAGCTAATCAATAACAGTTCTGGGGTTTAGCACCTTGATCTTAACCCTTACTCCGTTAAACCACACTGCCTTTCTCAGTTATGTGTTCTATGTTTTAGAGGCATTCTCATCAAAATAATCTGATTTTTTTTTTCATGGCAGGAGAGTAATTAAATTTCCTTTCACATTTTCCATTTATTCTACATCCTAAATGTTCTAACCTATGTCTTGGCATTAGGAAAACATCATGACCAATCTCATAAAGCCATTCCTCCTAGGTGATCAGTTCTGTACACTCATTTCTGCAGCTGGCTAGGTCTACATGACTAGAAACAAGATGCTTATGACAACAGTCATGACCATAACTCTTAGGTCTGTTTATAAAGTGCCAATTATTCCTGAAGCTAGTAAGAGTTTTTAAGACACGGCCTATTAAAAAGCGGCTTGCTGGTACCCGGATCATCTACATGAACTTACTATATAATGATAAATATAAATAATATTACCACAAAATAGTACAAGTCAGGTTAGGTTGTAGGAGTCAAACCAGTTGATCTTTGCAGTCCTAATGCAGCTGTCACTTAAAGGAAAAAAATCTCATCAACTTGTAACAATTAAAATTACAAGAATGGAATGGGACTCAGTTTGCAGTATCGTAATTTGGACAACAAAGCTGTTGGCCCTGCAGGACAGATGACTTGTTTTTTTTTTAAATAATCAGTTATCTATGGATTTTTGGCACTAAGGATGTAAAATATGTCAAGGCCACCACTTTTAATAGATAGCTTTCATGCCTACAGAATAAAGTGGTCAAAATTGTCTCCTCTTACTCATTTGATTCTCACAAAGCTACTCTGCAGTGAGGATTTGTGGCTTGAGTCAAAGATTTAATTTTTTAATCTTATTATCTTTCTGTGGAGCTTTCACTGCATAGAAAAAACAGTTTGCAAACGACGGAATTTCTGCTCTTAGAGACACGGCACATAGCCCTTCTTGCCTGAGTATTCTTGTCATTTCACGCATAACACTAGTCCTTTTGATGGGGAATAGAGAAAAAATAGCTTCTTGACAGGCTTTCTTATTTTCAAGTAGCTTATAGAATGATTGATGCAGCACCTAGAATAATTAAGAAAAATACACTTCTTAGAGCATTAGCATTTAAAAAAAAATAGTTTCTGTCTAAATCCAAGCATGTTCCGTGACGGTGGCAGTGGTCACGGTGGCGGTATGTGTGTATGCACGTCTCTGTCTCAAAAGTATATTAGTCCTGCAGATGTTTAAAAAAGTCTTCAACTTTTTAAAAACAGTTTGTGCCATAATCATTAGCTATACTTATATTTTCAAGTGCCCCTCTTTTTCTCTCTTATATACTTTTTCTCCATCTCGAATTCCCAGCATCTGGACAGAAATCATTCTTGTAGAAATTTATGTGCAAAATGAAAGAACTGAAAGGGAAAATCATCTAGTTTTGGTCTTTGTCATATTTTCCATAAACCTAAGTTGACCTCCAAACCGACACTAAAATCCATATTATGATAGAGAAACATGTTAATTTTTTGCTTGTATCAGTGCTTAATAGGCAAGCTTGAAAACAATGGGGTTACCTGCTTAAGCAAATGGTATGTTAGATAAAGATCCTTCTGGGCAATAAATAAACTCTTAGAATGGATGTTTTGACCAGAACATACATGTTTTAATGCTGCCATTGTTGATTTGTTTGCTCTACAACTGGTCTAATGTTCAAGAAAGGAAACCCAACTATTACTCTGTGAATTCTACAGCTCGCAAATACCAACAGCATTTTTCACAGAAACAGAAAAAAACAATTCTAAAATTTGCATGGAAATAAAGGCTCTGAATAGACTAAGAAATCTTGAAAAAGAAAGGCAAAACTGGAGGCATTACAGTTCCAGACTTCATGTTATATTACAGAACTGTAGTAATCAGAACAGTATGTTACTGGAACAAAACTAGATATATAGATCAGTAGAATAGAATAGAAAACCCAGAAACAAACCCATAATTATGTCATCAGTTAATCTTCAACAAAGCAGGAAAGAATATTCAATGGGAAAAAACAGTCTCTTCAACAAATGGTGTTGAGAAAACTGGACGGCAATCTAAAGAAGAAGGAAATTAAACTACATTTTTATATCATAAACAAAACAAACTCAAAATGGATTAAAAACCTAAATATGAGACCTGAAGCCATTAAATCTTACAACAGAACACAGGCCCCGAATTCTTTGACATCAGCCATAGTAACTTTTTCTAGATGTGTCTCCTGAGACAAGGGAAACAAAAACAAAAATAAATTATTGGGACTACACCAAAATAAAAAGCTCTGCACAGTGAAGGAAACAATCAACAAACTAAAAGGCAGTTTATGGAATTGGAGGACATATTTGCAAGTGACATACTTGATAAAGATTAGCATCCAAAATATATAAAGAACTTCGAAAATTCAACACCCAAAAAACAAATACTCTGATTATAAAAAATGGGTAGAAAAATGACAGGAAAATTTCATTTGCATTTTAAGAAGGAATCCTAAATGGCATGTATTTTAGAACCAGAACTAAATGTCTTTTTTATTATAGTCTGTGCTAAATCATTGGAGACAAAGCCTCAGGGTGTAGTCCAAATACATTCATTAAGTACTAACTATGAAAGTTAAGAGGAATTTAGTGACTGCACATTTACATAACTGTTTAAAATGCACTGGATCAGGGTGCCTGGGTAGCTCAGTCGGTTAAATGACCGACTCTTGATTTTGACTCAGTGCATGATCTTAGGATCTTGAGATGAAACCCCGTGTCAGGATCCATGTTGAGCCTCCTGAAGCCTGCTCAGGATTCTCTCGCTTCCTCTCACTGTGCCCCTCCCCCATTCCACTCACGGGGGCTATCTAAAACAAACAAACAAATATTTGGAGTATAAAGAAAGTGAATGATATACCTAAATTTCTTAATTCTCAGTGAAAGGAATACAGTAGTCCCCCCTTATCCATGAGGGATAAGTTCTAAGTTTCCCCAGTGGATGCCTAAAAATGTCGATAGTACCAAAGTCGGTACACACTTTTTTCCTATACATACATACTTACGATAAAGTTTAATTTATAAATTAAGCACAGCATGAGATGAACAATAACTAATAATAAAATAGAACAACTATAATATAAGTTACTATAATAAAAGTTGTGTGAATGTGGAAAAGAAAATGGGCAGAATACATAAACAGACATTTCTCCAAAGACGACGACCAGATAGTCAACAGATCCATGAGAAGATGCTCATCATCACGTACCATCCGGGAAATACGAAATAAACTACAGTGAGATAGCACCTCACACTTACCAGAATGGTGAAAATGAACAACACAAGAAACAACAAGTGTTGGTGAGAATGTAGAGAGAAAGGAACCCCTGTGCACTGTTGATGGGAATGCAAACTGGTACAGCCCATGTAAAAACAGTATGGAGGTTCCTCAAAAAGTTAAAAATAGAACTACCTATGACCCAGCAATTGAACTACTGGGTATTTACCCGAAGAATAAAAAAACACTTCTTCAAAGGGATACATAACCCTGTATGATTATAGCAGCTGTTTACAATAGCCAAGATAAAGAAGCATCCCGGGTGTCCACCAACAGAAGAATGGATAAAGAAGATGTGGCATGTGTATATAATGGAATATTACTCAGCCATAAAAAAGAATGAAGTCTTGCCATTTTCAAGGACATGATGGAGCTAGAGAGTATAATCTAAGTTAAATAAGTTATTCAGTGAAAGACAAATGCCATTTGATTTAACTCATGTAATTTAAGAAAGAAAACAAATAATCAAAAGGGGAAAAAGAGAAAGTCAAACAAACAAATTATAGAGAACAAAATGATAGTCACCGGAGTGGAGGTGGGTGGAGAGTGGGGGAAATCCATGATGGGGATTAAAGAGTGACTTGTTATGATGATCACCAAGTAATGTATGGAATTATTGAGTCACTATATTGTAAACCTGAAACTAATATAATACTGTATGTGACTGAGATTAAAATGAAAACTTAAAAATTCTAGCAAATTAAAAAATTTTTTAATTTGCTAGAATTAAAAATGCTAGAAATTCAGCAGAACTTAAAAAGCTCTGCACAATGAATTGGAGCCTCTACATCCTAATAGACTGTGGGAAAATAATACATGTATAGTTGACTTTCTCCTCATATTAATTGAAAAGTGGTTTTCTATCTTAAGACTATAATCTGAATTTTGGAAATATTTATACATATTGTATAAATATACACATATACTTCTAATCGCTTAGATAATTGAAGCTATTTTAAATTCTACATATTATAGGGTGTTTTTTTTAACATATTGGGTTTTCTTTTTACAAAATTCTTAGTATTGCAGTGGCCAATCTGAAGGAATGTCACAAAATTCCAGCAGCAAAGAAAACTTCAATCAAACCCTCATATCAAGTGACCAAGACAATACAGCAGATGATCTTATTAAGACGGTGAGAGATTTTTCCACTGTATTCTAAAGGATCTAGGAAAACGCCTTTAATTTGGAAGATAACATGCTCTACAACTTTCAGCTTATTCTTTCCTAAGGAAATTTTCCAGTTGTTCAATCGTTTGGCTCAGGAATTTACAAAATAATGTATTTTTACTTATTAAACAGATTTAATGTACATAATAGATCATGTACATATATCCTATATATATTAATAGATATATTTAACTTGCAGCATTAAGCAGCCTTTAACACTTAGGTAAGATAATATATGCGCAAGGTGAGATACATATTATTTGTGAAGGAATGATATACTTAAAAGTTTGGGATCTGGCCTATTTATTTTTATGAGAGTTTATTAACAAAATAGAGAAGATTTCCAGCCCAAATGAGTCACATCTTTGTTCTTCACTTGCCTGATATTTGTCAAACTAACCATGGCCTATTATAAAATTGTATATGGGAGAAACTCAAGGCCCAGACCCATACCAATGAGACACATTTTCAACAATAAGATTATTAATTCTAAGAGGTTTAATTGAATAGCCTCAGATTCTAAATCAAGCTCCAATCACAGCTGACTGTAGCACTTTGAACAAGTCACTTAATCACCCTGTATCTCAGTTTTTCATCTGATAATGGAAAATACTAATATCCACTCTGCCTAGTATGTGTCCTGTAAGAATCAAGTAGGATGGGGACCCCTGGGTGGCTCAGTTTGTTAAG
The DNA here is from genome assembly GCA_004023965.1 of Spilogale gracilis. Lineage (NCBI taxonomy): Eukaryota > Metazoa > Chordata > Mammalia > Carnivora > Mephitidae > Spilogale > Spilogale gracilis. The sequence goes on from PITA01011084.1 coordinate 15,293, forward strand.
CGACTGCCTTCGGCTCAGGTCATGATCCTGGAGACCCGGAATCGAGTCCCACATCGGGCTCCTTGCTCGGCAGGAAGCCTGCTTCTCCCTCTCTCACTACCCCTGCGTGTGTTCCCTCTCTCGCTGTGTTTCTCACTGTCAAATAAATAAAATCTTTAAAAAAAAAAAAAAAAGAATCAAGTAGGATGTATGTGAAGTAGAAAAAATATCAAACACTGTGTAAATGAAAGACCGTTGATCTTTATGCATGGCTTCAATCAGGTTAGCATCCTGCCTTGTCTTTTATCTTCCCTCTACTGCTACACTTGATATCAGTAAGTAATCAAGAGGGATAAATAGGTTTTGCACAAACGTAGTTAAGTTCCTTGTATAAATCAGTTGGAATCAACTATAAGCCACTGGAGACCTACAATCCCATAGTCTTTAAAAGATTAAAGCCTCTAAGGGCCAATAACATATTTTAAAACTTATGTGTAAATTAAATGAGCAAAAGATATCATTCAGAAAACATGAAAGGGGTGTGAATTTTTCTCTGAGTTCAAGATTAAGGGCAGAATAAAATTTGGTTTCTACTTTGTGGATTTTTCAATAGCCAGTTAAATATTCAGAATAAAAATAATAACTACAGTTTATCCTTTTTTTGCATTTAGCTAATGAATAAACATTATTATACATTTTCTCATTCGATGTAGTAATGGTTTAAAGCAATAAAAAAAGAGATCTGTACTATGTTAAACTATTTCCAGATTAATAAATTCAGACTTGAAATCCCTGAAAGAAAAATATAGGATTTTTTTGTTATTTTAATATGGCATTTAGAAAGTTTTGCTGTGTGTAATACTTTGTTACAGATAAGAGTAAAACGAGAAATTATCTTTGAAATATCATCAAATTGGCCCTTTAAATATCAAATGCTAAAATCCTACTAGCAACTGTGAGGTTTAAATTACTTCTTGTTATAAGACTACCCCATTTCTCTTTTCCCAAGAACGTCCAGTTGAAAAGAGTTTTATTTTCTTTAGTAAGTGAAGAATCATTTTTTTCTGAAAATGACCTTCCACAAAAGTGAACTCTTGCGTGAAAGCTATGGTGAAGAAGGATATCTCTCCAAGGTGGTGGCTCACAACCTTCTCTCTGCATGACATTTTTGTTACACAGGCCAAAGTTTTTGTAAGTAACTTATCTACAGTATGTGAGAAGGTTTGGACTTTGGGACTCCATCAGACATTCTTGCTAATGCTCATAATTGGAAGATGGCTTCTACCCATTGGTGGCGGGATCACTCGGGACCAACTCTCTCAACTTCTCCTTATGTTTGTCGGGACAGCTGCTGACATACTGGAATTCACAAGTGAGACCTTAGAAGAACAAAATGTGAGGTAAGCAAGCCTACAAGGGCAGGCCCCCATACCTGTCTATTTGTTCTATTATGTATATTCTGCACAAATAAGGATTTGCAGTCTATTTTATGCCCAATGATAAAAATCATAGAATTTCCTAGTGTTCAGATACATATTAGGCAACAGCCAGTTTATATGTATCTATATCTGAACTTCCTTTTAAAGAAAAAGGGCAAATAATATTTCTTTTGGATGAGAACAGAAAAGCTCTACACTTCTGTATGACCATGTATAGGTGGGGCCATGGTGGTTAGAAAACTTTTAGAAGGTGGGATGATCATCCGTAGCCCCTCTCTCATGTTCTCAAGTGTCCTGAAATGTAGCCAATCATAAAATCCCCTTCTAGGGCACAGCATAGCTACAATTCCAGGAAAGCACCTAGAAAAGACATAGAGAATTCTCTCTTCTGCCTAGTTGGGAATTTATATTCCCTGGTGTGAATTGAGAATGGGGCAGATTTGGTTTATTTTACTAAATTTTATTTTAGTCAGTTTGGTTCAAAGTGCCTAAAGGCCTTCGGGTGTAGATGCCTATAAATTAAAACTTATTGAGTTGGTACTTTTATTTTTGCCACAAGCAAATAAACTCAGAATCCATGATCACATCTGCTTATGGAACCACTTTCTTACCTTTAGGGATTTAAGTCTCAGTGCCCGACTGTACTTTCAGCTTGGGTTGTTTTGCACTATGCTATAAAAATAAATTGCAATGAAGCTGGCTTTTAATGCTACAGTTTATGCTGTGTTTCTCAAATAATGAAACATAAAGCTGAGCAAAATACACTAACTTACTGAGTAAACTTAATATCCCAATTATAGTACAAAGTTTATCTGTAACCCATACGTTACCTTTACATGATCATTTCCTGTTTCATTTATACGAATTTTTCTTATACTTTATTAAGTAGACATAGAATTTTAAAAAGAATCCAGTTTAAGTTGGTCCATTGTCCTCAAAATATTGATGTTAATTCTGTAACTTTCATACCTTATGTTTGGTCAGTGCTGTACATTGAATCACAAATTCCCAGATGCTTTAAAACACCTGTAATACAGCGGGGTTACAAGAAAAACATGAAGAAATCATAACCAAGCCCATAAAAACAATAAATAACGACAAGCACAGTGACAGGGACATAAAAATAAAAATATAACTGGCTATACCTATATAGAAATAAACACATACATGCTAAATATCTAGGGAGATGGGAGGGATATGTATAGGAAATGGAGTATTTGGGAGGGATATGTTTTGTGGGGCTGGTGATGAAACTGTGAGCAATGCCAAACTTGGCTACTTAAATGGTCCGTTTATTAGGTCCATCCACGAATAACCCCAACGTGCGTTATATAGATCAGTGGTTGCCAATAGATATTATTCAATAAAGTAATCATTAAGATCTAAATTTCCCAGAAAAAAATTCTTTGAAAATCACGAGGTATTCATTCATTCATCAACTATAGATTGATTATCTGATACGTACCAGGCAATGTGCTAAGTGGAGACAGGAGCAAATGGTAAGTGGTGAGAGAAATTCTGGACGCACCACCCTCTCCCAACCCGGTGATTTCAATTCAGCAGTTTCTTCTGTTACCTACAAATTGATCAAGTGTTTCAAAACTCTTTTTTTTTTTCTTTCTCATTTTAAACTTGGATGATATCCTGAGAAGGGATCAAATAAAGTATGCCATTGTTATTGTCTTAAAATTTCTTTTCAGGCTTCATGGTCTCAGACTGAAGTCATTTTATTTTTAATATAACTGCATTGTGTCAGTGCGTAGGCTCCACTCCCACATGTCTCTGTCACTACTCAGTCTTTAAAGTCCAGTTCCAGAAGGAACCTGGAATTTTTTCTCCCTCTTAAAACCCACCTTTTGACTGTTAATTTTGTCACTGGTCTCATCTGTACTGCAAGAATTAGATGCAAATACCTGTCTCTTGAAACGAGAAGCTTAAACTCTCACACGGAGGCAGAGCTTTCCTGTTTGGACTCAAAAAAGGCAATCATGGAAAATAAATGTAATGTACTCATAAAAGATGGTCACTTGTAATAGCAAAGGTTACTTCATTATAACCCACTTAGCGCTTACCTATTTTTATAACATTTATATTCTGTTTTATTTTATTCCATAATTGGGGCTGACAGATTTAAGAGAAGATCTTCAGTAATGAGTACACTGCAATGATGTCTACTTCTCTTTCCTGCATCCTTGCTAAATACCTCAAATCCAGTTTTTAAAAACCGAAGTCAATTTCTTTCCATATGCCCACTTTAAGTCCATTTGACTAATATTTATGAATTTACATGGACTTGTGAGATGTCGTGGATTTTTCGTAAGAGCTTGACTTTACACACCATAAAATTCAACCCTTCTGATTTTATAGTTCAGTGATATTTAGTAAATTTATTGATGTGCAACCATCATGGGAATCTAGATTCCTTGTGGCTGTTTAGAGTCAATTCTCACTCCTCCTACAACCAACCCTAAGCAAACCCTGATATGCTTGCTTTCTGTACAGAGTCTCTTTTTCCAGAAATGTCATGTGAATAGGATTACAAAATATGTAGCATTCTGTGTGCAGCTTTTTCACTT
>PITA01011084.1:19386-68640 GCA_004023965.1 Spilogale gracilis
CATATCTGCAGCCCACCCAGTTACCCCATATCTGCAGCCCACCCAGTTACCCCATATCTGCAGCCCACCCAGTTACCCCATATCTGCAGCCCACCCAGTTACCCCATATCTGCAGCCCACCCAGTTACCCCATATCTGCAGCCCACCCAGTTACCCCATATCTGCAGCCCACCTCCCGTCCAGCAATCCTCAGCTTGCTTCCTATAGTTGAGTCTCTTAAGCTCTTCATCTCTCTCTGTTTTAAAAAAAAGAATATAAAAAAGTAAAAAATAAAAACAGTATATTCTTAAAAAATTTTGACAAAGTCACATGCATCTTTTTTTTAAATTTTAAGTAGTGCTTTGGGTATAATATCTAAGAAATATTTTCCTAACCCAAAATTGGAAATATTTCCCTCTATAATATTCTGATTTGACTTTTGTGTGTGTGATGTAAGGATCTAAATTTGTCTTTTGCCTTATTTTGTTTTGTTTTTGGCATTGTCCCAGAACATTTTTTTTATCCAAACAGACCAATTGTCTCTGTAATATTTGTTGAAAAGACTATCCCTTCCCTATTTAATTGCCTTGAAATATTTGTCAAAAAATCAGTTGGCAACGTATGTAAGGGCTTTTCTAGACTTTCTATTGTATTCCAGTGTTCTATGTATTTATCCTTATGTCAGTACTACACTATTGATATTAATGGAATTTTATGGTAAGCTTGAAACTAGTTGCTTCTAACATTTTTCTTTTAATTTGGAGCAGGCGTTATTCTAGGTCTTCTCTATTTCCATTTAAGTTTTATGATCAGCTTGTCAAACTCTACAAAATAATCCTGCTGGAGACTTGATAAAGATTGTATTAAATTTAAGCAGAAAATTGTGAAGTAATGATATCCTAATATTAAGTCTTTTAATGTATGAACATGAATTATCTCATCATTTATTCAGATGTCCCTTAATTTCTCTCAGCGATGTTTGTAATTTTCAATATGTAGGCCTCATGCTGCTTTTCCTAAACTTATTTTTTTGATAGAATATTTTCTTAGTTTCATAGTATCATTTTCACGTTTTTTATTGCTACTACATAGAAATATAATTGATTTTTTGTATGATGATCTTGTATACAGAAATAATGCTAAACTTCTTTATTAGTTTTTTTAAATTCCTTAAGATATTCTACTTATAGAATAATGCCATTTGTAAGTAAAGGTAGCTTTTATTCTTTCTCATCTGTATGATTTTAATTTCTTTTTCTTATCTTGTTACACTGGCTAGGATTTCTAATACAATGTTAAATAGAAGTATAATAGTGGACATTTCAATCTCAAAGGATAAACATTCTGTCGTTCACTACTAAGGATAATGTTAGGAGTAGGTTTTGCACAGATACACTTTATAGATGCTTGTTTGCACAGAAACACTTTATAGGAGGAAATTCCTATTTATTTCTTGGTTATTGAGGGTCCCTTCCTTCCTTCCTTCCTTCCTTCCTTCCTTCCTTCCTTCCTTCCTTTATTTCTCTCTTTCTCTTGGATACTGAATTTTGTTAAATTATTTTTCTGTTTTTATCAAGATTATTATGCTGTGGTTATCCTTCATTCTATAAATACGGTATATTACATTAACTAACTTTCAGATGCTAAACCAACTTTGACTTCCTAAGATAAATCTCACTTGATAGGTGTTTAGTGGTTTAATTGTATTGCTGATATGGGTTTGCTAACATTTTGTTAATAATTTTTATATCTATATTATATTATAGATTATATAGATTATATGATTATATATATCTTCATGAGCATATTGATCTGTAGTAATATTTTCTAATGATACCTTTTTCTAGCTTTAGTATTAGGATAATACTGGATTCAGTGAATACCTCAGGAAGCGTACCTTCTTTTTTTTATTTTCCAAAAGACTTTGTAAAGGATCGGTACTGTTTTTCTTTGAATATTTTATAGAATTTACCTATGAAGCTATCTAGGCCCAGGCTCTTATTTTGGGAAGATATTTTATTACTAATTCAGCATAATTATTTCATTATAAGCCTATTCAGTTATTTCATTTCTTCCTGAGTTACCTTTGATTACATTTTTCTATTTTTATTACTAAGAATTTTTCCATTTCAAATACAATATCTAGTTTTTATATAAAGTTTTTAATATTAGTTTTTTATATTATTCCCTTAAACTTGTGTCAGTTTCAATAGAGTCACTTATTATGCCCTCTTTTATATTCTGATTTGTGTCTTCTCTGGTTTTATTTTATTTTTTTAGATTTATCAATTTTGTTGAGCTAAAATAATCAACTTTGGACTGCATTAATTTTTCTCTTTTATTACTGTGTTCTCCATTTCATTGATTTGTGCTCTGATGTTTAATTTTTCCTTCCTTCTGCTTGTGTCTTAAGATGGAAACTTAGATTATTGATTTGCAATCTTTCTGCTTTTCTAACATAACATTCAAAGCTGCATATATTCCTCTAACTGTTGCTTTATCTGTGCCCCATAAACTTTGATATATTATCTTTTTGTTTAATATGGTTCAAAATATTTTCCACTATGCCCTGTGATTTATCCTTTGGCCTATATGTTATTTAGAATTAAGCTATTTAATTTCCATATGGAGATTGCCCAAATTTCTTTCTGTTGTAAATGTTTTTAAATTTATTGAGACTTATCTTATAACCTAGCATATGGCTTATCCTGGAGAATGTTCTACATATACTTGAAAATAATGTGTATTTATCTGTTTGGTTTAATGTTCTATAAATGTTAGTTATGTCATGTTGGTTATTAGGTTATTTAATCCTTCTGTATCCTTACTGATTTTGTGTCTAGTAGTTCTATCAATTATTGAGAGTAATGCATTGAAATCTTCAACTCTAATTATTGAATTATCTATTTCCTTTTTCAATACTGTCAGTTTTTGCTTCAAGTCTTTTGAGGTTCTATTTGGGGGTGTGTATACATTAATTTTTTAAAACATCCTCCTGAGGTAACTATTTTTCATCATGAAATGTCACTCTTTTTCTGTAGTAAATATGTCTTGTCTGAAAGTCTGTTTTATCTCATATGGACTTATATTCTTAATTTCATAATATCACTTTAGGTATGAACTTAGGTACTCTATTCTCTTATGATACTATTGGCATGGGATATTTGACTGTGATGTATGTAGGTATAGTTCTCCTTGTCTTTAACCTTACTACAACTTTGTTGATTGTTGATCTTGAATCTGTAAATTGTGTTTTTCCTCAAATTTAGGAATTTTCAGTCATTATCTATTTGAACATATTTTCTGGTCCATTCTCTCATCCTCCTTCTTAGTTTCCTATTAGAAATAATATGCTTATGTGTGTTCCATAGGTTTCTGAGACTCTACTTTTTCTCCCATCTGTTTTACTCTGTTTTCATCAAATTGGATAATTTTCATTGATTTACCTTCCAAATCACTGGTTCTTTCTTCTACAATCTCAAATCTATATGCAGACTCAAATTGTAGAGTACGCCTACTGAATTTCTAATTTTGGGTCCCATATTTTCAACTACAGAATTTCTACTTATTTTTGCAGCTTATATTTATTTATATTATCTATTTGTTGAACCATTGCCATCATATTCTTCTTTAATTTGTGGAACATTGTTTTATTTCATTCTTTGAACTTATTTATAATAGTTGTTTTGATGTCTTTGTCTGTTAAGCCCAACATCTGGACCCCATTAGAATCAGTTTCTATTGATTTTTTTTTTCCCCCAGAGTATAGGTGAGTTATTACTGGGATTTTTTTTTTGCATGTTTTATATTTTTGGTGGAAACTGAACATTTTAAACTATATTTTGTAGCAATATATTATCCTCAAGCTTCCCCTGTATTTTAGGTTTTTTGTTGTTGTTTTTGTTGTCTCAATAAATTGATAAACTTGATCTAGGGAATCTCACTTCCCTTAGATTGTAGCCACTGATGTCTCTGCTTTTTTTTTTTTATAACTTCATAGCTTGTGGTTAGCCAATGATTTGGACAAGATGTGTGGTCAAACACTTCAAGCCCTGATGACCTATATCCTCTGCCAGTGTATCTGTGTATGGTCTGGTTAGTACATTTAAATTCAGAAAGTTTTCATATATACTCAGTTTTCAATTTCCACTGGGTTTTCTTGGATCTTCCAGTCACATGTCTGGCATGCATGCAGACATTATCTAGCCCGTCTAAGGCTCTCATACTTTCAAAATCTCTCCATTAAAATTCAAGTTAGTCTACAATTCACCCCCAGCTGGGATTGCAACCATAAAATAACAAGTCTGTGGACTCTCCCATTCATTTCCAACCAAGTTTATCACTCTTACTGACCACACCTCTAAGCATAAGATTTCAATGTCCACTCCAAGCCAGATCAGCACATTGTGGTCATGAGTGGCCTCTGGTTTTCACTGTCAGATCCTCCCTGGTAAAACTACTACTCTGACCAAGATTAACATTCTTCTCAGTTTGACTAAACTTTCAAAAGGTCTTTTGCAACTAATGAATTGTTGGAACACTACATCAAAAACTAATGATGTACTATATGTTGGCTAACTGAATATAATAAAAATAATAGTTTCATGAAAAAATAAAAAATAAAATATTTTTAAAAGTTTTTAAATAAAATGAGGATAATGGTATACAATTTAAAAAATTTAAAAAGAGGTCTGTTGCTGAGTATAGATAGATCTTTGACGTGACTTTCCTTATAGCATTTACTTCAGAAAACTTGCAGTTATAAGTTATTTCTTTGCCCCTTTGAAATTAAGTTTTCTTGCAGCTTTTTTTTTGTTTTATTACCCAGAAATCTTGCTAATGGATGTAAGAGGTATCCCTTTGAAATGTGATCATCAAGAAAGAGAGCACCCTTATCTCTTGGTCTCTTTGTGATATTAGAAGCCTAACTTATATTAATGCCAATTTGCAATCACACAAAAAAATAGTCTAATCATGTTGACCGATCTCCTCCTCTAATGTCCTTTAGAAATTTTACACTAGCTCACTCCAGTGCTTAAAAACTCTTTGGCCATTTGTTTGATTAGGGGTGAACTCAATATTTCTCTCCTTTTGCAATAATCTTCAATAAAGTCTTCCTTGCCTGTGTCACTTGGTTTGATGAAATTTTTCTTTAACATAGCCAAAAGCTGAAGGAGTGTGAAAATATCCCACGGACAAGAATGCCTCAAACTCCCACTCTTCTTAACTGAAGTTCTACCAGTTTCTCATAAATAAATGTTACTCAATTTGTTATTTGCCTTTGGTTGATTTTTCAGAGTTCTGAAGTGGTTATTTTTGACAATTTGTCAAGTATGTTTGTTACAGAGAGGTCTTGCTGAACTTTTCATTCTGCTACAGCCATCCTGCAACAATTTTAACAATTCTGAATGTCAGTATCATTGCCAAAATGACCTAACTGGTTATTTACACATTTAGAGATAACATTTAATGTGCAGTCTTTTTTTGAACACAAATCATTTATTAAAGAAAAAAAATCTGTTCTCATAACATTACTGTTATCTCACTGTATTTGACCACAAGAAGAAGGAGAATTTTCCTATGTTTACACTGTATTTTCATTTAACTCTTTTTGCTTTTCTTCTAAGGTAGGTTAATACCTCATTTTCTCATTTTCTTTTTCTCCCTCTCTTCTATTTTTTTTCCTTCTTTGAAGAGGTTGATGATTTTCTAAAAACTCAGTGAATCAGGGGAATTTGAGTGGCACAATCATTTAAACTTCCAACTCTGGGTTTCAGCTCAGGTCATGATTTTGGGGCTGTGAGATTGAGTCCTGTGTTGTGCCTCTGCACTCAGTGTGGAGTCTGCTTAAATTTCTCTCTCCCTCTCCTCCGTCCCTCTCCCCTTCCTCACACATGCTCTCTCTAAAATAAATAAATCTTTAAAAAAGTAATAATAAAAAGAGGTGAATTCTATCCACTGATTGTGTCTATCTATGGGAACATGTCCAAAAAGAGATAGTTAAGCAAATTAGCAAAACACCCAATATATTTGGCGCACTGATCTATCAAATTCCACTCTTTTGTCCTCCTAATTTTCCAAGTAGAGAAGTGATACTCACATATATAATTATATTTGTCAAGATCTTTTGTCTCTTTATGAATAGAGTCCATTCCCTGCTTACATGCTTCTCAGTTGGCATTCATGAAGACATCACACATGAGAAAATGGGGTGAGACAATTAGGGGAGACAGTTACACAATGGAGATAATGGATAAATTCACTCCCAAATTCCTTCACATTTTGAATGATTGCCATTTAAGTTCAGTGATTTATTTACTTTCCTTTTAACTTTCCTGAGTAACTTTTACTATCTGACTTACAAATTTGTCTGCTTTAAAAATTTTCTGGCCATTTTCTCCAAAGTTATTTTTGACAAATTTTTACTAATACGTTTCTCAACTCAGTTTCCTACATTTTGTGTGTGCTCAGATATTTGCATGTGCAAAAGATATATGTTTATCGCTGTAGTGTTCGAATTTGGCTTACTAGGGGCTAGGATTTGTTTATTATTTATCCTTATTCTGTAAAATGATAGAATTAAAACACAAAAAGTTTAAGAAATATCTTCACATAATAAAAATACTACTGTTACCATTTCTGCTGCTGCTGCTTGCTCTACTACTACTACTAGATAATGTTTATCTCTTCGTGTGCTCCAAGTACTGTTCTAAGGGTTTTTGTTGGGATAGGTTACTTCGTCTTGACCATACACTATGAGGTAGATATTGTCATTATCACCATTTTATAAGCTGAACTTTGGCAGGCAAGAGAAGTTGAGAAAGTCTCAAGGTTACATGGTAATAAAAAATAACACCTAACTTGCATAATTATTCTGTTTGGAGTGCTGTTTTAAGAGCTTTATATGTTTAATATATTTTATAATATAATTAATATAATTATCATGTAAAACCTAAATTATAACATTAAATTATATTGTTATGCTCATATTGAATATGGATAAACTAAAGCATACGATGTGAAATTACTTGTTCATGTTCATGTAGTTGGTAAATACGGATCTGGAATTGGGGGCCCACACCTTATCTCTCTGGTGGGGGTTGGAGCTCGTATTCGAATTCCAGCAACCTAGCCCCATACCTTATTCTTTGCCGTTGCTTTCTGCTGCCTTGCAGACAGATTGCACATGAGCTTTTGGTAGAAGTATTGAAGTTTGGGATTAGAAGAAACTTCAAAAGTAGCCATCTATTGAACAATCTATTTTACATCTGTTGCAAAATCCTCTCCAGAATTTTCTCAACAAGTTTTTGTCCAGACTGTCTTTGAAAATTTTCACTAATAGAGACTATACTAACCCCAGGGCAACTCATTCCATTTTCCGTTGGTATTATTAGAGAGTACTTTTCTCTCTAATATTATGATAAAATCTGCATTCCTATAGGCACCACTAAAATTCTTTGAATCTGAATTGGCCTTCTGAAGTTACAAGAAATAAGTTTAATCCCTTTTCTACATGATAGCCTTTTAAATATATAAAATTTCTTGAGCTATCCCACATATAACATGGCTCTGGGATCTCTCACCATCCTAGCCTCTCTCCTTTGGACCAAAAACTTCATAAATTTTCCTTCTAAAACATTAAGCGCAATATATAATATTTTTGATATATTCTGAACATTATAGATACAGCAGGGCTAAAACTTTCTGTTTCCTTTATGGAAATAGTATAGTACCATGGTTAAGAGCATGGATGCTGAAACAAGCTATCAGGTTCTGACGTTAACACTTAGAATAACCACATTTCTTTGGACAACTAGAGTTTCTACAACTCTATGCCTCAGTTTTCTCTCTGGTCAAGTGGAGATAAGTATAATTATTTTGTGAAATTGGTGTGAGGATTAAGTGTGATCATAAACCATTAGAAAACTTCCTGATACGGTATGAGCTCTGAAACTATACATAAAATTATTTAACAATTCAGGTACTTATTGAAGGTCTATTATGTATAGACATTGACATTGCAAAGATGGAAAAAAGTTATAGACTGCATTCCCTAGCTATCTCCACTTAAAATTCTAGAATTTATGTTTCTTTTGAAATGACCTATGAATGCATTTGATTTTGGAAAATCCTAAATCCATGTCATATTGTGGACTTATAGTTAGATAATAGTAAGGTAAAATCCTTGAGCCTTTTTTATGACAGCTATTGTGAAATGCTACCTCTTCCAGTTACATCTTGTCAGCATCTTTTGAGATCCTGATTGTGTCTTCTGCGGAAATGGTTTCCCATGCAACCTCCTTGTCCTATGTACGTATGAGAAACCTTCCATCAATGTGGCAACCAAGTCATTGGTAAAATGTGAGGTAGAAGAGAATCCAAGGCAGAGTGCCGCAACCCTTAGAGAGTTCCCTTTGGGGAGTCATTTACACAGTTAGAAATCTACCTAACTGTGCTTACACCCAGAACATTTCTTAATCTTGTTAATGAGAACACTGTGGGAGGATTTTTCACAAGCCTATTTAAGTCCACATGTCTAATATTAATTTATACATCATTACTTGCTTGGTAATCCTAACTCTATTGAAGGGAAAGAGAGAGAGAGAGAAAAAAAAAATCTTAGTATGCTGAGTGTAATTGTTCCAAGAAACCTGTGTTAATTCCTAGTAATTATTGTCTTCTATAAGGGCTTTCAGAAATCTTCTAAATAACCACTTTATATAACCTAACTGGGGATTAATAGTAAATGTGCCTTTGGTATCTTAAGATACACTTCTGCTTCATTTTGAAAATTAAGACTTTTTTTATTTATTTATTTTGTCGTCACCTTTGTCTCTGTCACTAACTGTCAAGATAATGATGGCTTAGAAATAACATTTGCAATTTCTCTCATAGGTTTTTAGATCTAATTTTTCAGGGCCTCAATACTTGAAGCATTTAAAGATATCTCTTACAACCACCTCATTTATGTTTGGTTTCAACCTGATGCCATTCTAGCCCTCTGCAATTTGAAAATCCCTCTTGACAGAGAAGTTGGCAATAAAATCTGTTATTATACCACTAATCTCAAGTGCTACATTCCTTTATATTTTTGCTAAAAAAGTTAACTTTGGTATTTCTTTAATATACTTTGTTTTTATTTATTTATATATTTATTTATTTATTTATTTATTTATTTATTTATTTTCAAAGATTTTATTTGACAGAGTGAAACACAGCGAGAGAGGGAACACAAGCAGGGGGAGTGAGAGAGGGAGAAGCAGGCTTCCCGCCGAGCAGGGAGCCCAATGTGGGACTCGATCCCGGATCTCCGGGATCATGACCTGAGCTGAAGGCAGTCGCTCAACCAACTGAGCCACCCGGGCGCCCCACGTCTTGTTTTTTTTAAAACATGTATTCTTTCTGACTTCAGTCTTTAAGATCATTCTCCTAGGTCAATGACATTTGTATGTCATATACTTGTCAGGTATTGCCCTTCTTTTGTACATTCAATAATTTCTTCTACAAATACTTGTTAAGGTTTTATTATTTGCTATTCTAGGCACTGCGGATACAATAGTGAATGAAGCTGTCATATTCCTTGACTTACATCCTAGTAAGTCGTATAAATTTTTTATTATTGGATTTATCTTCCCACTTTCTTTTCCTGACTGAAGGTAGTTTTCTTTTACATGTTGAACTTTTAATTGTTGGGTATCATGTAGTCTTTTTGAGATATATCTTTGAGTTAGAGTCTCATGATTTCAGAAATTTTTTTTTTTTACTTTTTCTCCTTGAACATTCTTGAAATCAGCCCTCTGAACTTCTGAGTCAAAGTCTAACATTTTTCCTAGCATTCATCTCCAATAATGTTCCTATGATTTTGTAAAACTAAAGACAACAATATGAGACAAAGCAGCTTTGGTGTAATTTACGTAGATGTTGGCACATGTGGAAGTTGGATTTTAAGTCTCAGAGGTTTTTTCACTTCTTCGGTACTCCATTATAATCATGAATGGATTTTGTCATGGTTTTCTTATATCACCAAGATATTTTGATAACTCTTGAGAGGTTTATTAGGAAATATTCAAATATGAGAAAAAGAGAAAATATTTTTAAATGATATTTTTATGACCAATCTAAAATTTTGCCTGCCTTCTAGGAATAGCCCTGCCCTAGTCTACGCCATCCTCGTCATATGGACGTGGAGCATGCTGCAGTTTCCACTTGACCTGGCAGGTAAGGGTCTCAATATCTGCTTCAGGAAGCGGAAGATCATGACTCTTGATTATAAGCTATAATCAAGGAGACATTTGAGAAGATCATAATTTTTATCATTCTGCTATCCCAGTGTTAGTTCCAGTTCAGTCTAGAAAAAAAGTCGAATGAAACTCAGGAAAACTGCTAGTGGATCCATTCCGGTGCATGGCCAGTCGAGACAGTTGAATGTTCTGGAGCACAGCTTACGCTCACCTCATGAAGTGGTTCTATCACTCCTGCATTGTAAGATCTCCCACAGATTAGTTAAGACCTCTGTGCCTCAAATTTCACCAACGAAATGGGACTGAAGATCATAGTAGCTAGAGCTGAAGTTTCTTGTGATGACTGCACAAGATAGACTTTGTGAATGGCTTAGCACAGTTGCAGGGATATAAATGTTACCTCTTGACACTTTAGGGGGGTCATTCTCATTCTTTTATCGGACCCACATATGAGAATAACACAGGGAGTAAGCGCACTTTGGGGCCACATGGAAAATTAAAATTTCCCTCAGTAGTGGCCTTTAGAATTCCATTGGTCATATTAATAAATACATAGAATCGTAAGCCTTCATAAGAATAAACTGTTTTCCAAGTATATCATACTACTGATGATCTAGAGCTGCATTGTGCACTACAGCATCCACTAACAACATGTAGCTGTTTAAATTTAAATTAATTAAAATGAAATGATATTAAAAGCTCAGGTTCTCTGTCACCCTAGCCACAATTCAAGTGCTCAACTGCCACATATGGCTGTTGTAGTAGGAGGCTCATTAGGCAGAACATTTTTACCATCACTGGAAGGTCAACTGGACAACATTGATCTGGCGTCATGCCTTAACTTCCAGGAAAGATACTTGAAATTCTGACTTGAGAATTCTCCAGGATGCTACTTTACTCTGAAGAAATTCTAGAATTTAATAATTATGTTTTCCTTCAGCCTGACTTCTTTTTTTTTTTTTATGGCACCCTCCTCGATGGCCTCAGGATTAAGACTAATCTAGAACAGGGATATTTGATCTTTACTGAATCTTTTTTTGGCTTACTTTAATAGGTACAGAGCTTTTGGAGGCAATTTTAGAATTTAGCAGACACTCTCTGAAACAAAACTGTCACCAGAATAGATGAAAAGAATGGGGGTGGTTTTTCAGAAATACCCCAAATCTAATTACTCATTAATAATTACAAACAAATGTATGCCAATAACACACACACACACTTTGTCATAACGTGGCCAATCTATTCTTCTTGATCAGGCGGTGTTTCCTGACAGAATATTAGGCACCATCACTTTAGATGTTGAAGAACACACTTAGGAGGTCTGCTTGGAACCATTTCCTGACCTTAACTTCTTCTTTTTTATTAAGATTGTATTTATTTATTTGACAGAGGGAAATATGGCCAGAGAGGGAACACAAGCAAGGGGAGTGAGAGAGGGAGAAGCAGGCTTCCCGCTGAGCAGGGAGCCCCATGTGGGGCTTGAACCTGGGACTCCGGAATCATGACCTGAGCCAACAAAGGCAGCCGCTTAACGACTGAGCCACCCAGGCACCCCCTGACCTTAACTTGTTAAGAGAGGCCACTACTGGGGTACCTGGATGGCTCAATCAGTTAAGCATCTGACTCTTGGTTTTGGCTTAGGTCGTGATCTCAGGGTTGTGGGATCCAGCCCCGTGTAGGGTTCTGCCCTCAGCATGGAGTCTGCTTGTGATTCTCTCTCCGCATCTCCCTCCTCCTCCTCCTTCTCCCTCTAAAATAAATAAATAAATCTTTTTTTTTAAAAAGAGAGAGGGGCCACTATTGATCTTACGTTGGTTTTTCTTTTGTTATTCACTCTGCCGCTCCTCACCCTCCTATATCTTGTGGTTTATAGCCTTGCTAAGAAAATTTTTATTTGGGAAAGAAATTTTGTAAACTTTCAGGGGTGATAATGTTATGCAGCTGTTTGAAAAACAAAGACCAAATGTTGCTTCTGACTAAATCACTATTGTATTTTCCAACAAAGAGTACATTATGTTCACCCATATCAAAGCAGCTTCATAATATTTGCAGGCTCCAGTAGACGAAGGCATTCTTTGTTTGAAAATTCCGAATGGAAGGCTTCATTATTATAAAGGATTATTTTATGCCCTTGACCTTGAATTAAATTAGCATTTTAGAAATTAAAACAAAAAGTTTCATCTGTTGATTGGGCCGCCTTTTGTTCAACTGGAAAATCAGTAATTATATCCAGTATTTCTTGTAAACTGTGAAACGAAACCATCAGGCATTAGAGAAAATAAAATGACAATGGCATTTATTTTGGGCTTTTGTCCCCCCACCATTAGAAAAATATGTTTAACATGAATTAAGTTTGAATTGGAATTATAAACACTTGCATTTGTACAACATAACTTACACAAGTGGCTGAGTGAGTCAACCAGGAAACAGGTAGACCCCCAAGGGAGGATACGGAAGGACCCCAAACTCAGCAGTGGGCTAGGTCATTCGTTATCCCAAGGGAAAGAGAGAAGTGAGAAATCAGAGAGAAGCCAGGCGACTGGCTCTAATGGAAACAAAAAGAGCCAGTGAACAAGGGCTCCTCTCCTCACAGACATCATTGTTACCTTGGTTTTCTAAGGAAGACACTGGAGTCCATGAAGGTTAAGTAACTTGGGCAGCATCTTGCTAAGAAAAAAAAACGAGGCAGCCAGCCTCCCTGGCTTACGGCCTACAACACCCTGCTGTGCTGTCTATACCACAGACCCCCAAGGGCAGACTAGGTGGTTTCTCTTGTTCTTTGTTCTCTCTAGCCAAGTTGATGGTGTTGTCCCCAGAACGGGGACTAGAAGGTGATGTAAAATTTGTGACTTGGATGGAAAGCTGAGAACTGGCTTTCTTTGTTGTGTTTTATTGAAATTACAGCAGATTATTGATTTTCAGCATAAAATGACCAAGGATGTTAAGTGGTTAAGGGGTGGCCAAAGGTGGTCTCACTCGTTTCCTCCAGAATTAAGTTATAGAGTCAATCTGAACTGTTAAATAGAACGGCGCCCATCATTGATGACTTGTCCCCATTTCATTTCGATTCACGCATCTCAGAGGTGTGCTAACTGGTCTGTCTTGTGTCCCCAGTGCAGCATGTGGTCTGCCCCTTGTCGGTGGCAATGAGGGGGTTCCCCAGTTTCTTCTTTTGCCAGTACAGCGCGGATCTGTGGAACATTGGCATCAGCATCTTCATACAAGACGGCCCCTTCCTCGTCGTGCGTCTCATATTGATGACCTACTTCAAAGTGATAAACCAGATGCTGGTGTTCTTCGCCGCCAAGAATGTCCTCGTGGTGGTGTTGCAGCTCTACCGCCTGCTGGTGCTGGCCATGGACGTGCGCGCTTCCTTGCTGCGTCAGCCGGGAAGCCCGAGAGCACACCACCGCTGCCCCTGCGAACCCACAGCGAGTGGGGTCTCCTCCGGAGACCCAGAGAGTGGCTCCAAGGGGGATCTGGGGCTGCCCTTGCAAGCCTTAACACTCACCCTCGAGGACTCCCAGTCCACCCCGTAGCTCCTTAGGGACGCAGCCAGCAGCTAGAACGTTTGACTTTCTGGTCCTTCTTACAGACAGAATCCCCTTTCTCTCCTTTCTTTCTTTTCTTTTCTTTTTTTTTTTTTAAACTTTGACATATAATAATTTTCAAAAGAACAACATAAAAAGTGATCTTAAACCAAAGCTGAGGAATTTTCTTTTTTGAACTGAACGGAAAGAACTTCGATGAGTGGCTATCACTACAACTTCTGCGCGACGGTATCAGATGTTACAGTTGTTCAACGACTCAGTGATTTGCTTGTCTTGAACTCTTTGAAAAGCCATGGACAGGGTTACAGCGACACACCCTTGAGAGATTTAGTGCACACAAACTGTCGCGGCTCTTACCTGAAAATAGAGAAGCTTTGAACTTTGGCTCCATTGTCAGACTATCTCATCTGATCTTTCCTGCAATGTCCCTGACATCAAAAATGTACATTCAGTGAATGCAGAACAAATAAAGGGAAAAGTGCTTTTAAAATTACCTCACTATGAGCTGGAGGCAGTGAAATCTCTGCCCAGCTTCTGTAGCACCGACAGCCCTCTCCATCGCTGCATAGACCTTCCCGGGAAAATCATTTTTCTGGGCTGATGTGGTATTGTGTCATGGCACATATGCTCTTACAGAAATTTTATTGCTTTTGGCTTGGGCGCTGCAAAATTCACAGCAAGCCATTTCGGGTGTGAGGCAGGAAATACTGGTGATGCTAGCGAAGTCACAGTTTCCACTCTGGACCATGATTTGCGGTATTCCTCAGTATTTTCCTGAACTCTGCTTTGCCATTTTCTCTATGGCCAAGTCAAATTATGTAGGCTGATGCACGGCAGCACGGCAGCAGGCTGGAAAGATGTTTCAGGCCCTTTAAGTGTTGCCATAGTTTCAGCACAGGGAACCCCTCCGGACTGCCACTATGGGAGCCTGAGGTGGCCTGTGGTCTCCAGGAAGGTGTCCGGGAGGTTTGCCTCCGCCCCACAGGCAGCCAACAGCCCATTGACTGGCGACCGGGCGAAGGAAACGCCAGGTCATTGTGAAAATCAGGAAATTCGCTTTTCTCCCCGGCATTAAGACTTCACCTCCCCAGTGTTGAAATAGCCATACTTTCCCCTTACACACCTCTGCACTTTCCAGATGGAGGTCATTCAGAACATTTTAAAATGATTTTTGCTTTTAAAGATACAGTGTGAAACTTACCTGACTGTAGAGCAGTGATTACATTTAAAGCAAGCAGTTCCGAAGCTGCTCTTTCAGGGCTCAAAGGATAATTCCTCCTTGTTATTATGCTGAGGAATTCAGAGGGACAGGAAAGATAAGACCCAGTATGACCTGAGATTGGGTGTGACCGGTTGAACACCACTGGGGACAATTTTATCTACAAATCTGTGTGACAGGATATCTATTCAAAATATTTGATTCAAAGCTTCATAGGCAAATTCTATTTTTATACAGAGAAATTATTATGTTCTACGCCCTGGCTTTTTTCAGTGCCTGATAGCATGTTTTTATTTCTTCTTTGCGTTTCTAATTTTAACAGTATGATGATTGTAAAATTACACGAGATGAGTGGAATACATTTATAATTTTCATAATAATCTTATGAACACTAAGATCAGGAAATTATATTTATATAAAGTAAAGAACTTGACAACTTTTAAGGGCATGTTATTTAAAATGCTTAGCAATTGGAAGCAAAATAATAACTGCTACTATTTATAAAAATGCCTCAGCAGAATCTGTTTTTCTGTTGACTATTTTATGTTGAATGTTTCCTTCCACAACATGTATGTGCTGCTTATTATTGCAGATTTGCTCATGGCATACTTTTCACGTTTTAATTTTTTTCTTTCAGCAAAACAAACACTGAGAATCTAAAAATAGATAAACTATAAAGTAGTAGGGCTGGGTATTTTTAAACATTTTCAAATCTGAGACTTGGCTTGGCTTCATGAATGAGTTCCTACTGCTTCAGTATTTTGTAATTAGCACTCCTCCAAAGGCCCGAGAAAGGGGAAATGCAGAGTCTGGCTTTATTTAGCATTCCAGGAAGGCAAAGAGCACGGAAGAGCATCTCAGCAGTGAATGGTGGCAGAAATAGACACACACTGGACAAGGTTTTCCAGGAAAATTTGTGAAGGAATTGCGGAGCACTGGTTAATCTATCTGCCATCCCCTTTACTCTCATGGACTATTTTCATAGCAGAAAAAAAAAAATCTATAGTCATTTAGTTCATTTAAAAACAAAGCCTAAATCCAAGTTCTATCTCTAGGACCCCTGTTGACCAGAGTTAAACTTGTATTCAGTTAATTACCTGTTTTTATTCTAGATTGCTAAACATTGTAGTGTTTGAAAACAACCCAGCATTTCCTGTAATGTGGTGAGAACAGCAGTTACCATGCCGATAGTGACATCCTGGGACCTGCTTCCGTGGTACGTGTTCTCAGATAACTGTTCAGATCATACCTCTCTGCCGTCCCTCAGCCCACAACACACCGATCCCCAGCCGCCAAAGAGAGAGGCTGCTTTGTGGTGCTATCCTCACTGTTGTGGTTGTGTTACCTAATTGCTTGACAGAAGCTCCATCAAATGCCCCTCTGCTTGTGAGGAGACACAGGGTACCTGTTTTAATGATGCTGCGTGGAAACATAACCATGGCATGGGTTTTCTTTGGACCCTGACTAGATGAGCCTCAAAGGACATGCCTTCCCATTGCAAGATCCGTATACTGTCTTTATCTTTCATTATTCTGTGAAGTTTTATTTAAGCTGGAACTGCCAACATAAAAATTTGTATTGGCCAATAGCATTCTAGCTAATGTTCCAAAAGAAAGAGTCTTGCGCAAATTTACCAGACCTGTACTGGTTAATCACCGCTAATTATGCTGCAGCACTTCCAGCCCTGTAAGCCCAGAAGGACACAGGCAGTGTCTCACTGATGTGATACTAATTGTGGCTCTGTGATTTAATAGAAAGCTTCCAAAGCCCCGGGAAAGCGTGCATGATAGGTGCACATGTTTAGGTTTCCTCCCAAGTTGCAGATTTCAGCCCTGACATCTTCTGGCGCTTTGTTTCAACCGTTCTTAATCCACTCTCGGATGAAGAGAGAGAAAGAATCACAGGAATCCCAGTGTCTGTCCGCCTTCACCCTAATTTGGCACTGGGAAAGGGAAATGTTGAAATATATCGCAGAGGCTTAAAGATACAGTAACAAACCAGTCTTGAATTATAAGAAGAGACTGTTACTTTTTTTGTTTTGTTTTGTTTTTGGAGGTTTTGTTTTTGTTTTGGCTAATTTCTTTCTACTTGTGGCCATTCTGATCCACTCTCCCAAATATCTGATTTGGGGGTAAAACTCAGCAGCTGGAGGACGTTTATAGCCCCGAGGCTTCAAATAACATTCCATGTGATGGGAGGAACTTTAAACAATGTTCAAATAATCAACGGTTGCAGCCTTATATTTTATGCGTGTCCATACTCTAAATCCTTTCTAAAATATTTTGTGAGAATATTTTCTCTGAATTATTTATATTGATACTATTTTACTATGAATGACCTTTGTATCTTATTACATACATTAAAGAGTTTATGCACAACGTTATCTTGATGTTTGTTTTTTGTCTGCATTTCTTGTCTTTGTTCTCTGCTGTCATTCCTTTCATTTTGTTTTTAAGCTTTGATTTTAAAAAACAGATCTATTTAGAATGTGACTAAAATGGCATTTCAAACTAGCAAGGAAAAACTGACCAATTTTATAAATGATGTTGGGGAATTTTGTGAACCATCTGGAAAAAATAAAGTTGGATTTTTATCTCACGCAATATATAGAAATAAATTCCAGATGGATTAAAGAACTAAATATAAAAGTGAAAACTATAAAATATTAGAAGAAAATACAGGATGTGTCTTTAACATTTGGGGAATGGAAAAGATCTTCCAAAGCAGGACATGAAACCCAGAAGCTCTGAGAGAAAAGATGGACAGATTTTCTTATGCAAAGGTCTAAAATTTCTGAATGACCAAAGGTGTCAGAAATACATCACTGTTATTCTCCTTTCTGGGGAATGGTGTCAGTGCAGTTATATAAGAGAAATGAGAGTTGTAGAAGTGAGAAGGGAGTCAAATTTATCATTTAACTGTAGAAGTTTGAATCTCAAACATTCAAGAAAAGCATATAAAAACATAAGAAACTATTAAAAATAATAATCTAAAATCGAAAATCATGCCCAAATCAATGCTTTTCTATATATAAACAAACATTACATAAGATACGTATTTGAGGAGAGAGTTCTATTGTGATATAAATTAGAACCATAAAATAGATAGGAATAGACTTAGTAAATGTACAAGATCCGTGTAAAAAAAAACCAAAATGATTTTGAAGACCATCAGTGGATAATTTAACAAACTGAAGGTTATATTTCTTTTTTTCTTTTTTTTTTTTAAGATTTTATTTATTTGACAGTGAGAAACACAGCTAGAGAGGGAACACAAGCAGGGGGAGTGAGAGAGGGAGAAGCAGGCTTCCCGCCGAGCTCGATGTGGGACTCGATCCCAGGTCTCTGGGATCATGACCTGCGCCGAAGGCAGTCGCCCAACCAACTGAGCCACCCAGGTGCCCCTGAAGGTTAAATTTCTATTGAGGAGTGATTAGATGCCTTGGTATTTTAAAAAGTATTAATTTCTTCTAAATTGATCTACAAACTTAACACAGTCTCCACAATGACAGTCATAAGATTTTAATTTTTAATGACCAATCATTAGAATCATGCTAATTCTAAAGATTTTATGACAAAATAAGCATGAAAGAGTACCTGGAAAATATGAAAAGAAAAGAAAAAATGAGAAAGAGCATTAAGTATATTTAAATATATTAGAGATCTACAATAACCAAGAGAATTCAATTCTTTCAGGTAGAAAAGTGGACCAGAGTAAGGTCAAGAAATAAAACTGACGTACATAAGGATTTTGATAGATGATAAATCATGAGTGGAGAGTGATAAAGTACTGTAAGTGCCTTAAGATTTTTTAAATATCAAATAAAATACCTACCTCAAACCTTATGTCCAAAATATTTCCAGATGGATCAAAGAATTAAACACTCAATTTTTTTTTTTTAAAAAAAGCATAATTGCAATTATCAGAAAGCTTTCTAAGCAAGATATGAAACCGGAAACCATAAACAATTAATAAATTTCAACTTGTAAAATTAAAAAGTTTTAGCATCATAAAAATACCATAAGTGAATTCAAAAATTGAACAATGAACCAGGTAAATACTCTTCAACAAATGTAACAAAGAATTAGTTTTCTTGATGAGCAAAGAGCTCTTACAAACAAGAAAAAAATTCCTTTGGAAAAATAAGCAAAAGATACATGATTCAATGTGAAAGGAATAGTCAAGGAAATGCAAATCTAACCACAATGAAATACAATTTTTCAAATGCAGACGAAACCACAAGATACCATTTTTCAATTATCAGGTTGGCAAAGATTCAAAAATGTTTTAGGATGTTGTATTAGAGGGATTCAAGGAAAGGAGGAATTCTTACTCGTTGCTGGTGAGGATATAAATTGGAAGATGATTTGGCAGTATCAGTCAGAATTAAAAATACATTTGTCATCTGACCCAGCAACTCAAGTTCTAAGGAAGTATTCTACAGACAATGTGCACAAAAATGTGTGTGTAAGACTGTTCAAAGCAGTATTTTCTATAGCTGCAGTATAGTGTCCATCCATAGGGCCTTTATTAAATTATGAAATATTCATACTACATAATAACGTGTAGTTTTTTAAGGGAATAAAGTAGATCCATAAGTGCTGATAAGGAAGCACCACTTTAAAATTGCGTTAGGTAAAACTAAGGGAGCAAGCCATGAAGCTGGTATGTCACTCTTTTTATAAACGTTATTCATACTTTTACAAGTAGCTGATAAACCTGCAAAATGGTCTCCAAGTTTCTGATGATCATAGACATTTCTACCTTTTCTGGGTTTGTGTTTTGCTTTGTTTTGTTTTTGTTTTTGTTTTTTTTTCTTTTTTAGTTTTTATACTTTTCATAGTTTGAAAATCTTAAGTATTCATTACTTTAGTGATTTTGAAAATAATTATTAATAAAAAGAAACCTCACCAACTTACAGGCCTTCTGCCATAAATAAACATTCTGATATCATGTTGCAAATAAAGCAAAACACATCAATCATTTTCATTCAAGAAAATATAGACTTTGCCATTATAACTAAGAACAATTTTTAGGCGCTTTCGGTGAATCAACAGTTTAAACCATGCCAAATTCAGTTTGTCTTAGGACGTGTCAAACCTTAGAAAGTTAAATAACCAATAGATCTATAAGGCCACAGAAAAATCAAACTGACCCAAACACTTGGGTCTTGAGGAGTATGATGAGATTGCTTGGCAATGGCCAGTCTGATCCTTTCACACCCCCTCACATTCCTCCCCTTTACGAGGCCACCAGAACAAAGGACAGAGGAATTTCACAACTGAATACAGAGTCAGACTGATTTTCCCAGGGGAGCTGGAGAGCTGAAGGAGTCCTGAAAGAGAAATCAGAATGAATCTGTGCGGCGGTTCCTGAGTCCGTATTCAAAGTCCATCTAACTCGTGCATGTAAGCTTTTCAGATTTTTGTCAAATATTTACTAAACTTACGATTGTGTACGTGATCAAATGGATCGTATGCAAATCTGATCACATTACTGAGGAAAACAAAAATTCCTAAACCAACCATATGTCAGATATCATATAGTCTTTGTATCCAAACTAAGAATTTTGGGCAAGGAAACTTGAATCTATAAGACAAAATATGTTTTCTCTGTGGAGGCTGATGTGCGTTGTCTGCCAAGTGCGTAGCTGGAAAATTCAGATGGCTGTGGTTCTGGGGTCTTGGGGATTGCTTGTACCTTCTGGCAAAGAATGTTCTTCCCTATTATTCAAAGGTTCCCATATGACCTGAATGACAGCTAACAGCTGGGTCAAGAGCTATAATTATTTCATCAGCTCTCTTGGTTTCAACTAACTTTTATA
This sequence comes from Spilogale gracilis, assembly GCA_004023965.1. Classification (NCBI taxonomy): domain Eukaryota; kingdom Metazoa; phylum Chordata; class Mammalia; order Carnivora; family Mephitidae; genus Spilogale; species Spilogale gracilis. Next base: position 40,201 of record PITA01011084.1, read on the forward strand.
ACTTGTAGGTTTTTTTGGTCTCTAACTCCAACCTCTCTCCTGAACTCTGTGTCTGGATTTGCATCTCCCCTGGCTGCTCAGCAAGCATCTCACACTCGGTCTATGTAGAATACATTTCTGACCACCCCCCACTCCCAATACACTCCTTTCCCTGTGGTCCATATAATGTCCAGCAGCATCACCAGCCACGTGGACACCCACACTAAAACTGGAGATATCCCTGACCCTCTGCTCTTCCTTCTTGTCCTTCCTACCTAAGTAATCGCCTCATTCTTTCAGTTATGCTGCTCATAATTTCTTTAAACCTTTAACCTGCCCTCTCTTTTTCAACCGCTACTGTCCTCTTTTAATGTCTCCTCATTGTCATTTCCCAACTGGTCCTCCAACCTCCTGGTTAATCCCCCATGAATATTCCAAACTGCATTCAGAGCTGTTCCAAAATGTACAATGGATGATGAATCTCTTCTATTTAAAATGATGATGTCTCATTGCAACAGTATCAAGTATAAAGTCCCAGGAAAATCACTGAAGACCTTTCATAAGCTGGCCCTAACTTGACTTTTCGACTTTGTTTCTCATGACCATGCACACATGCGCGCACACACGCACATGCACACACACATACACATGCGCACGCACACACACGCGCACACACACATGCACACACACATGGGCGCACACACATGCACACGTACCCTTGCACCATAACATAACACCATACTCATGCTCCCCTAAACTTGTCATTATCTTTTAAATAACAATGTAAAGTTTGCATACTTTTGCTATCTCTTTTTCAGAGATGCACTTCCTTGCTACTACTCTATTAGTGATTCTCTGTCTACTCAGTCTTCACCTCTGTTGGATGGCCCATTTCTCCATCCAGAGTTGATGGCTAAGGGGAGGAAAAACAATCCCATCGGCCAAAACTGTTTTGCACTCTATGGGAATTCTAGGAGAGTGAGCACAATATTATCTGAAAGTACAGAATGCTCTAGTCTCAGGTCTCTGATTTCTAGGGTTTCCTTCAAAGAAACAGTGCTATGTAGAACTGGGGGATTCATCAGTTATCACGGTCCCAGACTAGAAACTATGGGAGAAGCAGCGGGCCAGTGATTCTCAGAAGTTTTTCTCCCTTCTTCTCATATCTTCTCAGCTTCCAGAACTGAGCAACTCTCCCTCCTTACTGTGTATTCATAGCACTTTGTACTTGTCTATATCCCAGTGTTTATCACATACATAATGATTTGTTTATGTGTTGGTCTCTCCCATGCCTATGAGCTCTTTGAGGGCATAGGCCATGTCTTATAGTCTGTCATAAAATCACACAGCTCCAGACATACTGAAATTTTGTCTGTTTCAAGAAAACAAGTTTGTTTTTGTTTTTTTGGTTTTTTTCTGTCTTGGTGACTTTGTTCTTGCTGGTTACTTCCAAGAACCCTCACTGTGGCTCTTTCTTTTTTAATTCCAGCTTAAATGCAAGGTCCTAAGACCATCAATTTTTGCTTTCCTCAATAATCTCCACCTTATCAATCTTTGTTCTTTTCCTAACATTTTTCACTAGGTGAAATTATCTTTATAAGTTTATTACTGTCTACACTACTTACAAGGAAAATATAAAGATCAAGTGTATCTGTTTTGTTCACCTCTGTCTCCCAGTGGCTAGCATCTAGTAGCTGCTCAGAAACTACTGTTGAGTGTGTTAATTTTTCTGTGCTTATTTATATCTTTAATTCTTTTATGAAACTAAAATCATACTATTTATGTATATATTCTACTTTGTTCACTTATTATCATTACTTGAGCTTTTCCTAAAGTTACCTATTCTTTGAGAACATCATGTTTACCTATTCCTCTGTGTGAATGTAGAAAAAACCAAATCACCTGGGGCACCTGAGTGGCTCAGTCAAGGACCTGCCTTCAGCTCAGGTCATGACCCCAAGGTCCTGGAATCAAGCCCCGCATTGGGCTCCTTGCTCAGCCAAGATTCTGCTTCTCTTTCTCCCTCTCCCTCTGCCCCTCTCTATCCCCCGCTTGTGCCTGCACTCTCTCTCTCTCTCTCTCTCTGTGTGTGTCTCTCCCTCTCAAATAAATGAATAAAATCTTCAAAAGAAAGAAAGAAAGAAAGAAAGAAAGAAAGAAAGAAAGAAAGAAAGAAAGAAAGAACCTAATCACCAAACTACCATAGGCTTTCCCAGCCATCCTCCTCCTTGACACTCTGCCTTTGGTGCCATGGAATGGCTTCCACCACTCTTGTGGGGATGTGAGACCCCCACCTCTGAGTCTCATATCCCCTCATTGTTTGTTCCTTCTCCACCCATGGGTCTGCTGACTCTGCTTTCTAAATGTATAAGCTTTGTCCATCTGGGCTCATCCTTCCCTTTGCAATTCTGCTCTCGTCAGTGACCCCTTAAGTCTCTATTGCCAGCTTTTCTCCCAAGCTTCTCCTCCTCATTTCCACATAATTGCTCTTCTGCCGCTTCCAGATCAACATGTTATCAATTGGATTCAAAACATGTCCTCTTCCAAATCAGTTCCTTTCCTTGAACTTTCTATTTCTGTTAATAGAACCATGATCCTTCCAGCCATTTTAGCTCAAACTAAGTTGTCATCTTTGATTGACTTTCCTCATTCACACATTTGCTAAATTTTCCTTTTTTGTTTCGCATAATGAATATAATTTGATTGCTTTTCTCTGATTATATAAGTCATATGTGTTCCACGTAATGATTCAAATCTGAGAAAACAAATGAAAGAGGGTAAAAACCACAAGGCACCGCAATCTCTTAACTACAATGTTCATCATTAATAATTTGGAAACCAACTTTTTGTGAATCTTTTATTTCAGATAGAAAAATGATAGATGATACCTGGATATCCGGATAGATAAATAAGTTTACATAAATAAGATAATAATCTTTAAAATAAAAACTATAGAAAGATTTACACAAATTGTGGCTTCATTCAAATTTGGATGATGAACTTCAGCCCTCAGTCTTGTCAGTTTTACGTCTATGAAGGCATATATAATCTTATGTGCAAAAATGAAAAATGTCTACACTTTGGGCCTTTTATGAATTTGAAGCCTGAACCAAATGGTGCCCCTGTGGTAGACTCTGGAGTTGGGACCTTATTTTATTCATCTTTTCATGCCCCATGGAGACTCTCATGGTACATGTGGAGCAATGTTTTGCTCTGTGATGATCAATGGCACCAACAAATATCTTTTAATACCGACTATACACAAGCCACTGCTAGCTGCATGAGAGCACATGAATAAGACATTCACCTTGCTTTTGAGGAAATTTACACCCATAATCTTTCCCAAAAAATGCCCCGTAGCCTCCATAAACTTCACTCCCTCCCACCTATCTTCATGCCTGCGAAGGGTTCCTTTTGGTTTTCTATGGGTTTTGTGTAGAACCTGAAGTTTTGGGCCTTGCTCTCAACATGCACTTTGAAATATGAGAGGGGAATGCAAAAAAGAGAGGAGATCTGAGAGAACTGGTTTAAAAGGAATGAACATTGTTTTTTGAAAACATATTTTGTAGGCTGATAGCCCTTGATCACTGTAGGATGGCCACCGTGGGATCCCTCAAACATTGCAAGAGCTCATCTTGGCCATATAATGATTTTGGCTATAATCTGCTGCCTTCTTTTCAAAGGATGCAGCTATTCGACAGAGGCCTCTGTCTGAACCCAGCCATATTTCTAGGCTCAAAGTGGTGGGACACCATTCATGTGAAAGCACCATGGGAGACTTAAAAGCATCATGTGGACCTTCAGGATAATCTAAAGTGTGTTCCTAGCAGATGTCCAAGGAAGAAGATGCTCATTTGTTACATGTAAGGGAGCAGTGAGGTTTATTTTTACACGTTCACTGGCCTGAAAGGAAGAACACTTGGGGCCATCACATTGTAGCAATCTCAATTACAGCACAGCAGCCCTAGGAGGAAGACATGCCTGCTCTAAGCTTGAAGATCGTAATCTCTCCTTAAGTTTTTGAAAAATACATCTCAAAAAGTTTTAAATTTTACTGAAGCAATACATGGCATGAAAGCCTTAGAGAAAATGCTAGCTTGGAGAACATGTCAGTCATGTTTAAGAGCAGATGTCCACCAGTTGTCTCGTTGGGGGAAGCAGCCCATTAAGCCTCATGCTGCTGAATTAGATGTGACAAAAAGGTTCAGTCAGCCCAGTTTATTTTGGCTAGAGAGTCAGCAGCCATGAGTGGGCAATGGCTGGTATTTCTGGGTCTGCTGTTGCTTCTACTTTAGAGACTGTTGAGTCAGACCTGGCTGAACTCACGGGCGTCCCTGGTTCTGCCGCACACATGGGCCTCTTCACAGCCTGGCTGCTGGTGATCTATAGCATCCTGGTAATTTGTGTTTTCAAATTGCATACCTACCTGCACAGATGTAAAAACAGCACCAAGCAAAATAAGCTCACCCTCGAATCTTTGTATTCTGTGTTCTTCCATAGTAGACTAAACACCCAGGCGCTGATCCATTTATTATAAGGTAGCTGTCATCTCCAGGGGTGACAGCCACATTCATCAAAGCTCCAATCCCTCGAAAGGGATAATGTTCAGGAAATATTTGAACGGATAGCAGAGAATTCATCCTTGCCTGATAGCTTTTCGAAAACTTAATAAAAATCCTGTTTGCAATCAGAATCTTCCAAAGAATACAGACCTCATTTCTCCAACTTCTTGGAGAGCTCAAAGGAAACATCAACTATTATAATTTCTATGTTTTAACTTTAAGTGCCTCACTTAGTGTCATCCTGTTGACTTCCTTTCAGATGTTGTCCACACAGGATTTCACTCAAGATAGATTCTGCTCTATATTTGTGCTTTGAGTCACATACCTTTGGAGTGTTTGAGCTTGCAGTGATGTTAGATCTCCTTACTTCTTTCAAAGTGAAGAAATAAAAGCCAGAAGAAGAGCAGGGTCATCTTAGATACACCTTAGTGAATAGAAAATTTGAAACTAAAATGACCCGTACGAAAAGCAAAATACAAACAAACATATCCAACAGGACAAAAAATTATTCATGTTTAGTTATCCAATAACACTCAATATCTATAATAACCTAAAAATAATCTTACCTGCCCAACATTTTAGAGTTTACACAATGTTTTCACATCAGTTGTTTCAATCCTCACAACTGCTCTAGAAACAATTTTTTTTGTCTTCAACAAATGAGGAAATGAGCACTGAGAATGGCCAGAACACTTGGAAAGGTCAGGATTTGGGGTCTGCACAGGGACTCAGATCCAAAGGTTCTGATTCCCAGGCCAGCATGCTTTGTGAAATGATTCTATTCCAACAGCAGCAGCCCTGCCCGTAAGCCAACTTAAAAATCAAAATAGATTTGCTTTTCCAATTGGTCTGAAATTTTCCAAACTTAGCTTTGACCAGCAGTATTGTTCTAAGGCCCCAGGAAGTGGGTCCAAAGCCACACATTCATAGATGACAACATCTGTCAGCGTAATCAGAATGGGATTAAACTATTATTCTACTTCTCTGGTTCCTAAACTGGTTTGCTCCCAGCAGTTTCCATCGTCAGGAGTATTCAAACAGTGTGACTGCCTCTTCCCAAAGAGAGATTGATATTGTGCATATTTGTTCAAAGACAACTGTTGCGGCTGTTTCAGTGGTACTGGGATTGATTATGTCAGAGTGGGTTTTGTTGTTGTTGTTTGTTTGTTTGTTTGTTTTTGATGGTCTCCTTTTCTGTATTTAATGGAGCTGGGAAAAATAAAACTCAAATTTCCTTTTTCCCCACACAGAAACCCTTTCCACATTTTCTGAAGCAAGTGAGATAATAATGGAAAGGCACAGTGACTGGAAGACGTGGGGTTCATTTACAGAAGACCTCTGGACTTTCCTTGACAGGCTTCTCCCTTTCCTCCCCTCCCCTTTCCTTCTAGGCTCTTCGCTTTCACAAGAGTACCTTAGGTCACAACCACAGGACTCTGCAGCCGATAAAAGTAAAACAAAAACGGTAAGTCTTCCTTTGTCTTCTTCCTCTGACTTCTTCATTTGCATAAATTAAAACCCATCCTAACCCAACTTTTTTCCTTTGGCATAAAAGTAACTTCTTCAAGTACTCATTAAATGCCCAATCATCTCATCCTGCTTTTGGCTTCCTTAACTTTTTGTCCCTCAACCTCTCATGGATATCTCTTGTCAGACTGGTAGGATATTTTTTTTCCTCTGTGAAATCTGAATTGGTAACCTTGGAAAGTCTGAACTGCATCCAAAAGGAATTCATTACTGAGTGGGGGTGACTTTGACTTTCATGAAAATGAATGCTCCAAAATCATCAGCTTTAGAAAATAATTCATTATACTTTTTTTTTGGTGGTGGGGTGGATAAAGTACCCTTCATAAAAGCACCTCGTGTATGAGTATCCTGCGTGACCTATCTCTTATGAAAGAAAATGTTAGGAGAGTCAGCTATTTGGAAACATTGTACATGCAAGCTTTTATGCTGACTTTCAGTGAGAACAAGATGAATCATGAATACTTAAAATTCTTTCCCCAAGGTTCTGCTTGAATCCTCATTTAATTGTTTCAGAGTATGCACCTGGGAGGTGCTGTACCCAATGTGGGTTTGTGAGTTGTAGCTTCCAAAAACTGTCCAGTTTAGTGGCCAGTGGGAGTGTAGTTCCCTGGAAATTTCATCTCAGAACTCGTCTCTCTCATTATTTGGGCAGATACATCCATGTCTTTCTCTGCCCAAGGCAAAAGAATACTGACCACTAACTCCATATTAAAGGTTAAAGGTTAACAAAAGTTTTGTTAAGATTTTTCCTTAATTTAGAAAAACTTAATTTAAAACAACTGAGGATAAGATGCATGCATCTAGCACCCAGCTCAAATTAATTTTAATATTTTGCCACATTTGCTGTTGATTTTTTCACAAATACATAAATAAAGAGAGGGTTAAATAAAAATCCTTTTTGTACTCCAACTCAGTTGTATTCTTCTTTCTCAGAGGCACACATTTTCATAAATCTGGGATATAATCTCCAAGTCCACATTTTTATATCTTTACTACTTATCTTTAAACATGATATAATATTTGAAGCAGATAATTCTAACTGCCCACTTAATCATATTCACCTTGCCTTCTACCACTCCATCAGAAGCCTGGTCCTATCCAGGAAGCAATGGGTCAGGAAAGTCTACACACACACACACACACACACACACACACACACACACACACACCAGTCTCCGTGCAGCTAAGGAGTGGAGGAATAGGTATGAAAGAATGTGACATAGTTTGGGTCAAGAAGCTGCTTTATGCAGAGGCTTAGAAAGTGACGTTTCTGGGAAAGCCATTATTTTCTTGGTAAAAGGGGATATATTCAGATTCAGATCTGAGACATGGATGCAATATGCGACACGGAAGCTAACATCTCATCATCCTGGGGACAGAAGAGAGGGAAACAGAATGAGCAACAAGTCTTGAAAAGAAAGTCCTGGCTGCAGGTTTGAACCCCTCTGAAAATAATTTTCTGAGTTCTCCAGCAAAGGTGGACCAATTAAACATAGTTAGACATGTACATACCCTGCTCCCCTTTTGAACCAGAGCTGGTTAATTGTACAAATGTCCCGTCTCTCACTTTGTGGGACTTGACTGATGGCATTTCATCTGGATCACCTTCTGCTGAACTCCTACAGGACGAAATTACAAACTGCCATGTTAGTTAAGCCTCCGTCATTACATCTCTTTAAATGCAACCAAACACGCTCTTAACTGTTAATGTATTATTTTGTTTTTTAAGATTTTTATAGAAATGATATTACCTTAGCAACCTGTTTTTTGCACCAAATTATGTTTGACCTTTATCAACTCGATACATATATATAATTTATTTACTTTTAAATTTATTTTTCCACCCACTTTTTTCGCCTAGGTATTTAGATTGTGTCTAACTTTTCACCATTACCAATGATGTTGTTCTACACAGCTCTAGAGACTCATTTGCACAAGTTTTTCTAGGATGTACGTTAGATGAAGACTCTAGTGGATTTTTTTGAGATTTTTAATTTGAGTCTAAGTGGCTTTTTTAAAATATAGAATTATTTGTGAATTCAGAGGCAGGAGGGTAATGGCAGTCTCTGGGGCTCTTCTTTATACTATATGATGTCACATTTCCTTTTTTTAAACCGTATTTATTAAGCTTCTGACAAAAATAGAAACTAAAATGTAAAAATATACAGAAACAGCAGTAACTGAGTAAAAGATTTTAATTTCCATGAGCTCTATGACAATTCCTTGTGGAATTGGTCATGAAACTCTACCCCAGTATTTTTCAACCAGGGTACAAATGGGTCTAGATCATTCTTTGTTGCAGGACCTATCCTACCATTGTAGGATGTTTAGTAGCCTCTCTGGCCTCTATTCACTAGGTACCGTTAGCACACTCCTCCCCAGTTGTGACGACTAAAATTAACTCTAGATATCGCCAAATGTCCCCGGGGGGTGAGGGTGACCTGGTTGAGAGCTACTGTTTTATGGCAGCTAATTTTTGTGGTACTTGGGATCAATATGAATAAAGATTCCCTTGGAGGCAATGGCAGACCATGAAATTTTTTTAATGGTCATTTTCAGCCCAATTAAGAAAACTACAATAGAACTGGTTTCAGTAAACCTATATTTCCAGCCCTTAAGTTGGGGAAATTAATGTTGCAATCATAAAACCTTTGCAAAATAAACATATAAGGAATAATAATATAATTACATATATACTCTGCAGAGAATTTTCCTATATACGTTAGATATACTTGCCTGCTTAAACTTCACAACCTACTTGTAATATAGGTACTATTTTATACCCATTTGACAGATGAGAAACCTGAGGTGCAAGAAGTTTAAGATTTGTTCAAGGTATGTGCAATTACCACCATGTTATAGATGAATAAATTGAAAGGCATGTTAAGAAAGCTAACAAGGATCTCATAGTATTAAACTCTGAGGTAATATTCATTGTGAATTAATATGGTTACATGCATGAACATGATACAAATTAAAACTATTTACTGTCAGAGTTTCTTAGCATTAGGGATATTGATCTCTTAACAGGAATTTAGTTACCTCTTTTGCAAATAGAGAAAAATTAGATTTTGTAATTTGTCATTAGAAGATTATATTTATGTCTAAGTTTTAACAATTCAATTTTCTTCTTCTTTCTCTTTCCTCCCTAACCCCTCACATATTTTCCTAGTAAGGATTTAGGTAAGGCAGCTAACTGGATGTACAAAGCTAATTAACTATAATATATTATAGTTCTATAATGTATGATAAAACCTTATGGGAACATAAGATGGATTCAGAAATGATAACAAAACATATCCTTGAAGGACACACACATTACCATGAGAAGTCTATACCAGAGAAACTGACTCTCTATGGAAGCCTGGTCAGTTACAGAGTTCATACCCCCATTAGAGAAAAACAAACCCATTACTCAAAGGAAGTACATGGTTTCTAGTGTTACGATCAAGCAGGAATTTCTTCCATTGTGCCAGTCAAAGTTACTTGGGGCACAGTATTTTGAACAGCCTTGTCATCAGCATTCAAACAAGAAATCCAGAGATGAGTTTCCCATCTGGATAAGCCCAATTCAGGAAAGCATGTGGCCAATTACACATTGTCCTTTTTATGCCGACTGTATTTTGATTCTCTCATGAAGAAATCTAGAGTCATCAAAACATCAAAGTGTATAAGAATTTTATACACGATCCTGAACTGACTGTATTTTTTTCCAGATTCTCTGGAATCTTCATTAATTTCCATTTGACACTCCTATTACAAATATTCAGACAAATATGCTTATTTGGAAGTGTACTTTCTTTTTTAAGTTTTGAAAATTCCTGATTGTGCCTGTTCCCCTGAAGCTACTATAGTGAGCCATCGTAGGGTCACTCTGGTTTGTGCCACTAACTTAATAGCGATTTATGTAATTTTATTTGCCAAGCCTGCTCAGTTGCTTATATTCTGTAAGGCTCAGGGCACTTTATAAATTAATAATTTTTAAAAAGTCTATAATAATAGCTGCAAAACCAGCAAAACCCACAGTGGGCAGATTTCACTTTCTGTTCCAAATTGCTAGCAAAGTCTATTAACAACGAGAACAATGGTGAGGGTTATAATGGGTTTCTTGTGCATTACATGTTTAAAAGAAGATTCAGCCAGGTAGGTCAAGGGGGAAATAGCTGAAACTCAAGTTCCTGTTGTGATTCAGAAATTACTAATATTTGTTATCAGTAATATTAATATCATTATTATCATTACAAATAGTGAAAGCAGGAATGCATAAATAAAGTCTGCCCCAGGGGCAGCCTGAGGCGATATTCCAGCAAGTTCCTGTGCTTCAGTATTATGAGAATTTTTATCCATCATCAATAAAAAATGAACCTAGCCGTTATGGTAGTTCTACAGTCAAGACTATTTCTGCTATTACATCTCTTGGTGAAAGGGTGATACACTCTCCATTATGATGTCAACTCATCCACCTTTCCGACATTAAAGTATAATGCACAATCTTTACATGGATTCTTCCCTAGTGAAGTCACATTTCCATGAACTTGGGGCAAGGACACAATGGGGTTAAATTAACTGTGGGCAGAAAGTAAAGTAAATGACATGTTTTATAAGCCAATAGCAGCACTGAGCTGCCTCCCCTCCTTTCTCAGAAAGGAAGGAAGTTGAAATAAATTTGACAAAATAAATATTTTACAGAGCAGGCCTCTGCTCACCAGTGGTGGTGGAATTATGCCAGATCAATGCCCTTGATGCTCCGCTGGGCACAATCTCTGGAACCACATATGAAGCAAATACTTGCCTGGCCCCGAACTCTCCCGTACCACAGAGAGGAGTAAGCAGTCTGAGCAGACTGTCTAGCTTTCCAGCAGCATGGCGGTTGGGGATGGGTTCTCAGTACATCAAAGTCCCCTTCTTTATATGCTGGTTTTTTTCTTCCCCTAAGCCCTTTTAATTTTATTTTATCCTTTTTTAAAATGTAACTACTCTTGCTTACTGTCATCGCCAGGATATGAAAGCTTCATGGGAAACTGACTAAAGCACACTGTGGGGAAATTGGAGAAGCCCAAGATATAGAACAAAAGACCCCAACCTCTGCCCCTCTTTAGATGTCTTACCTTGGGAAAATATCTTTCTTCCTTTTTATTACATAGTTTTAAGGGTATCTGACCAGCTCAAAATAATTCCCATTTCTCTGGGAAGGCATGCCTGCCTTGTCTGTATACTCCTTACCCGTAGCTAAGCGGGTTTTACCCATCAGAGGTCCTCCCCCATACTCCTCACCCATAGCTAAGTGCGTTTTACCCATCAGATGTCCTCCCCCAGCAGAGCTGATGAAAGGTAAGCTGCGAAAAGCTCCTTTCGGCCATGTGAGGAAAGCAGGAAAAGCTGATCTGCAGGAAGAAAATAACACAGTAGAAAGGAAGAGAAGAACAAATAAGGAAAGGAGGAGTGAACTGTAATGCTCCTTAACCTAAGGTACAGAAGGGGGGAAGGTCATCTTGGCAGCATTCTTCTCTCACAGCTTTCATTTAGATCTGACCTGACATTGGGCTGCACACATACCCTCTGTCTCTGTGAGATACCCTATGTCTTTGTGCTGGAGTTTTTAGATTGTTTTTGTTAGGTTTTTGTGGGTCTTTGTTACCTATGACCACAAGAGTCCTAAGACACTCTTTGAAGCCTTAACTTTCTTTTTCTACATAGAACTTAAATTCCTGACCCACTATCATCATGGGTTTGTAGAAGGGAAAGTGAGTTCATGACAATATTCTTTGTTGTTGATCATTTACAAGCTCATTCCTTTGGCCAACAAATGTTTACTGGGCACCCACTGTGTGTCTGACACTACCTTAGACATAAGGATAGAGCAATAAAAATAAATAATAAAGAAAGAAGAAAGAAAGAAAGAAAGAAAGAAAGAAAGAAAGAAAGAAAGAAAGAAAGAAAGAAAGAGAAAGAAAGAAAGAAAGACATTGCCAAAAGGAATTTATATTCTGGAGGAGGGAAATAAAAAGTGGAAATTTAAAAAGCAAGTAAATATATTATATGACAGGTAATAAAATGAAATTTTTAAAAGTAGTATAAAGGTGGCAGGGAGTGATGGAGATGAAGGGCTCTTATCTTTGGTAGATGGTCAGAGAAACCCTCAATAATGCAATAACATCTGAGACATGAAGCAAATTAGGGAGTGAGATAGGGAGCCATCTGGAGAACAGCATTCCAGAAGAAGGAAAAGAAATGCAAAAGCCCAGAGGACGATGTGGACGTATTGTACTTGGGGAACAAAAAGAAAACCCAAGTGACATAGTGGAAGATGGGATCCTGGAGTGACTGATACACTACGTTAAAGAATTCTAACTTTACTCTGTGAGGTGGAAAACTGTTAGATGTTTTGAGGAGAGACTTGGCATGATTTGACTTCCATTTTGAAAGGATTCTTGGGATGCTGCGTGAAGAACCTTGAAGGGAAAGGTGAAGCAAGGAAACTTACCTGGAGCCACTGCAGTGGTCCCAGCGAAGTGATTGGGTGGCTCGGGCGAGAACGGTGGCTATAGAGGAATAAGGAAGAGCCAGGTTTTTGTTTTATCTGAAGGTAGAAGCTGCAGAGCTTGCTGATGATTTAGAAATGGTTTGAGAGAAGATGAGGGTAAAGAAAGAGTAAACATTTTGGTCAAATAGCCCAATGGAGCTGTTGCTGAGTAGCTGAGGGAAAATTACAGGATCAGAAGCTACTGAAGTGGGGAAAAAAGAAGAGTTTCATTTTGGATATGGTAAAATTTAAACAACAATTAGACATCTAAGTAGAAAAGTGAAGTAAGAAGTAAGGACGTGGATATGAGAGTTTGGAGAGACTTCTAGACTGGAGATCTGGTTTATATCCTGCCTTCTTCATCCCTCAACACCCTTCAAGTCCAGAGGTGCTTCCCCCATGAGCCTACTAAAAGATTGATATTTTAAATTGATGAATTAAGAACTATGATTATGGATGGCATTATACTTTAATATCAAAATATTTGGAAGGGGAACAGGAGAATTTTTTAAGATGCGATTGACTCTCTTGGCTTTCTGTGATTAATTTGGGTAAATGTATCTTTTATCTTTTAACAAAATACTATCAGCAGCAAAACATTTTATATCTATAAATATGTTTATTAGAAACACTTGGAACTTCTGAGCAGAAAATAAATATCGATATCATTGTAATAATATTTAACAAATTATTCTTTGATATATGAATTGTTGGATGAGCATATTAGTCATTGAACATTTATGCTGAGAACAGCTAAGACTAATAAAACTCAGTCCCTTCCATGAAGGGGCTTAGAGCAGAGAGCCTGAAATCTGGCATAATCCTAAGGTCAACTCAGAACAAATGGTAAGTTTGCAAAATCTGTTGTTGGTCCTTTTCCATCATCATATTCAGAATTTTAATTTATTGTTATAGCACATCTGCTTTCCAAACCAATGTGTAGGCCAGAGAAATTGTATAGCATAGTATACCCAGAAAATATATGCAAGCAAAGAGAACTTATATTTGAGATGTGGAATACAGCTAAAAACAATGAAAGCAACACAGTTTGGTGTAAAGAGCCCCAAAATAGAGTCAACTATCTAATCCTGCTTAGCATGTAACTTGTGTCATATATGATAAATTCATTTATATAGGACACTTCAACACCTCATTGATGCAAGATAGCAATCATTCCATACCGAAGTCTCAGAAATTTCTCTCTTCAATCCTTCAAACCTTCTTCGTTGCTTTATGCAGATTTGTTTTTTAATCCTTATTTTTGTGGGCTTTACCTGCACAACCTCAAAATATTTTAATATATAATTATCACACATGGCACTTGGGAGCCAGTAGACACTAATGGGACACCAACTGTGCTACACACCGGTAAGACAAAGAACAACATGAGGCCATTCTCTTAACCCTGGAGAACCCTATACACATAATACATTATAGAAATTGCAAAGGTGAATTTTTGCATGAGATATTATGAAAGCCCAGAAAAAAAAGACACTTATCAATCCAAGCGGGTTGGTGAAGTCTTGCTTAGGGAGTCTTAGAGGGAAAATAAGAGTTCACCAGGCCAAGAGACAGGAAGCCATGGGCAGGAAGGAAGATCGTTTCTGTTAGACAGAGCAATAAGAAACAACAATGACCCCCTTCCATGAGATTAAATGTTGTTAGAATGAATGTAAATTGTGAGACCACAAATCCTGAGAGTTGCATTTTGGAAGGATAGGCTAGAGACCAATCATGGGGGCTTGATGTGTGAACTTAATTCTGCTCTTGTTAGGGAGCTATTCTTCCCTAAGTCAACTTAATTCCTCTTTTTCCGAAGGAGGTTGGGGTGGGCAGAGCATGTCAAATGACTAAGAACTAAATAAATGACTTTATACAACTGTAGAGGCTTTTCTTCCTACCATTTCCTGATGCCTGGGGAGAAATGATGCAAAAGCCAGGAAAATAAATATTATAGAAATTAATTAATTAGGATATCGCTTGTTGTATATACAAGTCATGAGAAATACTGATACATGCTATAAGGATCTTTGAAATAATTATTAGAGATTACACTCAGAAAGCATAAATTTTAAGTCAATGACCTCTGGGATTTCTTGTAACAGTTGCAAAATTCCAATATTATGACCTTGCTTTTTTTTTTCCCTCATGTCTGAGGAGTTGCCAGAGGGGAAGTATCTCTAAAGGAGGAATTAAGAACCCAAGTCTCAGCTTGTGTTGCAACATCTCTTTGTTCTTAGAGCTCACTTCATAGCAAACAGTGGGTTTCTCAGAAATGATTTCAAATTTCAAGAAAGTGCATTATAGAACCCAGGAGATCAGCCAGACAAAAGCTTATAAGAAAAATGCAAATAACATAAAAATATTAATTTACGTAATACAACCATGCTTCCTCTCAGTATATAAGGATAGATACATATGCAAATATACTAACTACATCTCATTAGTGTTTTGTATGATGTGTCTGATTCTATGACTTAAATGTATATTCATTAAGACACATATTTTTGATCTGGTACATTTCCATTTAAAAAATCATTCCCCAAATCCTATAATTACAGAGATTGCTGACTAGAGCTATTTGAAAACTCTTTGTAGTCCAGGTTACTTATCATCATGTTGGATAAAAATAGGCAAATGACATCTGTTCCCTTTTAAGAAATAAAGTTCCTGGCTTCATCGAACCTAATTAACTGGTTAGAGTAGCCATCCATAAAAACAGGAGCTAGCGCTTCAGGGCCCATTAGCATCGCCCCATGAAGTTGTTCTCCTTAGCTGGCTGATTTTTCTCTTTCCAAGCCTAAGGATCCTGACCCTGAATATGTGGTAGGTTCCATTCAAGTTGCCTTTTACCTTTAATTCTGTAAGTGGTTAGAGCAGGTTGCTAATGAGGTTAAATAATGGGCTGAAGTCCTGGGCAGATTTTTTCATTATTGTTGTTGTTCTATGAATACATGCCTTGACCCAATTAGTTCCATCAAAATTAAGATGATGGTCACTTGAAGTTTATAAATTCTCTTCTAAAAAGCATATTCTAACATAAAAACAAATTCAAACACTGAATTTTAAACATTTGTCTCATAGAACACCAATTCTTAAAAAAGGATCTCTTGAAAAACAAAGGAGGGGAGCTTCCTAGATTAACACTTGCATGTTGTCTCTTGTTTTACATTTCAATGTCAACATTTGAAAGGTTGTATGAATGGCTAACTCAAGGAGACTCCTAACCATTAACACATTAAAAGTTCTGAGAATTCTAGCAGTAAACCAACGGGCTTCCGCTTATTTAACCAGAATACCCAAGCTTATCTGATCAAGGAAGTTTGTTTTAGTTTTATAAAATATATTGCTATTCCATGGAATTCCACAATTTTAGAAATAAGAGATATTAAATCAGAATTTTTGTGTTCACAGTGTTCAAAAATTTATTCATTTTATATAGCTACAACAAATCTCATTTGACAGATAACTTGAAGGTCATGGATATCATTCCAAGACTGGCTTACTCCACTTGCAGAATTCTAAGTGGCTATAAGGTTCTTTATTTCCATTCTAAATGACCCTATTGTTACGAAGAATTCTTGGTTAGTTGCCCAGAGATATTCTCCACTACTTTATCTGGAGATACAAAGTGCTTTCTACTAGATTTGGAACAGGTGCAGAGTTACCACTCAGTCTAATAACAAATTTCCAAATACAAGCAAAAGGAAACAAAGCTCACATTTTTACTACATGAAGAATTCCAAAATCATAGGAATAAGAGATAAAATATAATAGTAGGCCTTACAAATGTCATAATGAGGCTTACCAAGGTAAATCCTCATAGAGACGAGAAAAAGACTAGAGAAGAAAATTGGTAAACAAGACTGAATCCATGAATCCAGATCCAGGTTGTATGTAGCAATAGAAAGTTAAAAATTGCATTTTAGATGCTCATCAAAAAATAAAGCTGGGATTGGAGCTAGGACGGGGGAGCAGACAAGTGATGTTGACTGATACACGGAACAATAGCATATAGGCATGAGGGAAGACAATGGCATACGTTCAAATGAAAGAATAATTCCTGTATATCAAGAGCAAAAATCTATAAAACATAAATATACATAAATGATATAAGCCCAAAGGGCGATGAAACAGACTGAACCACAGACTGGAAATGAAAAATATAACCATTAAAATTAAAGATTAACACAACATGCGTGAGATGAAACAATGAACTTGACAGATATACTGAGAATTCACAAAGAATATATCACAACGAACAAACCAAACTTCTAAAGAATAATGAAAAGCAGGTAAAAGACGTCTGGGTGGCTCAGTGGGTTAAGCCTCTGCCTTCGGCTCAGGTCATGATCTCAGGGTCCTGGGATCGAGGCCCGCACTGGGCTCTCTGCTCAGCGGGAAGCCTGCTTCCTCCTTTCTCTCTGCCTGCCTCTCTGCCTACTTGTGATCTCCCTCTCTAATAAATAAATAAAACCTTAAAAAAAAAAAAAGAAAGACAAAAGAAAAGAAAAGAAATGCCAGGTAAGAAATGTGGATGGCTGATTTGAGAAGCTCCAGAATATGAGAATAGAAGGAGTGGGGAAGAAACAATATCCGAACAGATATAACTCTGCATTTTCCAAGAGGTGAGAAAGACAAACATGTTTATAGCAAACTGTTAAGTTCTGACAAGTGTGCAAGATAAGCATAAAGCTAGAGCTGGAATAGTTAAGAATCCTAATCTTAATCTTAATAATTTTATTAGTCTTAATAATCCTAATCCTAATCTTAATAATCCTAAAAGCTGGAGGCAAAACATTATCTGCAGAAAATGGTATTTAAACAATCTGATTTCTCTTTAACAATAAGAAACTCCAGAAAGACAGTGGAACTTTATGTTAAAGATACTAAGGACAGTAACTGTGACCTAGAATTTTATACCCAGTTAAACTATAAGAGTAAAAGCAAAATGAGAACATTTTCAAGCATATAAACATGAAGACTATTAACTACTATAGATAATCTGCTTGAAAAAAAGTAAAAACCATCATCAAGCGGAGAAGCAAACTCAGAAATTGATAAAATGTCACTAAATTTAGTCATTTATTGATGGCAAAAAACACTGACAGCTTTATATATTTTTGGAAATGTAAAATATAACTCTATTGACAAAAATGAGATGGTGGATTAAAATGATTAATGCATATTTATAGTATGATAGGTCCTGTTATGCATGCAAGAAGGGAAAAAATGTCACATACTTGTAGCATATGTTTGAAAATAAAAATTGTTATATATGTTTTTAAAAATTCCAGAACACCTAATAAAATAATAATACAATTAGAACTTCTAAGACTGTGTAGAAAAATAAGACTATTAAAAATTTTGTTATTTCAAAAAAAAAAAAAACAGGAGGCAAAGAAACAAAAGAAAAGGATGTAAACAGAAAACCTAAAATAAAACTATAGAAATAAGACTAAGTTGAACAATAAATATAGTATATGTAATAAATTTAACATTTAGCAAAGCTAACTATGGCCAAAAGACTGTGATTTACTAAATTAAGTGAAGAAAACAAAATGTAAGACAAACTACCTTGAAAAATTAAAAATAAGAAGATAGGCATTTCATTAATTATGAATCATATGTATATAAAATATTGTGATATTCTACAATTTTTTCACTGAGCCTTATATTTTAGGCACTTATCAACCTTGATGTATTTAGCTCTAGCTTATTCACTGACATTTCCATGCTTACTACTTGTAGACTATCATCTGATATTAACAATAACTGCAATAACAAATAATTTACCCATTCTTTTTTAGAAAGGTCCCTTCTGATTTTAGTGCTCTCTGAAGTAATGCCACAGGGTGAGGGAGCCACATGTGAAAAGAGGAAAAGCTCTGGCAGAAGAAAGCCAAATAATTAAAACCATGCAGTCTCAGACAGTGTCCACCATTAGCCATAAGTGGCTAAAAAAATAACCACCCAGAGAGCTAACTCTGTGGGTCTGACATCACCAGTTGATGGCAAACATCAGCCTGTGGCATCATCTTTGCCTTCCAGTTGTTTATAAACAGCATGGAGCTTATAAATGGCCAGAGAACCAGCCTGCAGATGGCAAACGAAACCCAAGATGTCAGGAGCAGGTGTGGACCATCAACAGCATCTGGGTCTTGGTCTCTGCCTTGGCATTTACCAGGTGGAGCTCTGGACAAGTCACCTCCCCCCCACCTCGGACCTGAGTTGTCTCCTCCTTAAAGCATAGGGTTTAGATTAATGGTGTTCCTGTGCTCTTTTCAATCTCCAGATGACTCTGTATGAATGTATCTGTTATGGGCTAAATGTTTGTGTCTCCTCAAAATTCATGTTGAAGCCCTAACCCCTTAGGGGTAGGCCTTTAGGTTTAGATGAGGTCATAAGGTGGAGCCCTCATGAATGGGATTAGTGCCCTAAGAAGAGTCATTCAGGGGGTTTGCTGTTCCCTTCTCTTCACCAGGTGAGGATACAGGAAGTAGAATTTTGCCAGCTGCCAGGTCTGCTTGATTGTGGACTTCCCAGTCTCCCGAACTGTGAGAAGTGCATGTTGGTCATGTAAGCCACCCAGTCTATGACACTTTGTCACAGCCGTCTGAACTAAGACAACATCGAATGTTTAATTTATGGAAACAAAAGGAGAAGAAAGGTCTTTGAGTTCAAGGGTTGAGACTTGGGCTCTCACCTCAATGACAGCTCTCTTGGTTGGTGTGAGGTTCTGTGAGGGACCAGGAAACATATTTGAACTCCGTGTTCACAGGTGCTGCATCATCATCAGAAACATTTCTGATGTGCCTTTTAAAAGTCTTACAGGATCTTTGAATAAAATGTTGGCAGATATCTATTCTCTCCATGGATAGGGAAATGACAGGAAGGGACTTGGCCATGTGGATGGCTCTTGAGCCCCATTAACATCTGGCTTTAAGTCTGACTCAGTTCCACTTTGTTTTTCCCCAGCAAGCGCCCTAATAATCTCCTTGCTAGGAACAACTGTCAATCTTTATTAATTAACCCTTATTCTCTCTGAAAAATGGTTTCAGTCACATTTAGGATGAGAATTTGTAATCAGTGCTACCCTTGAGGCCAATTGCTAGAGTCTCACTCATCACACTTGCTCGTTTTAATGACTTCATACCTCTGCTCTCCAGGTATCTCTTTGTATTTCCAACTGGGGGCTGGCCTTAGGTCACCAGCTAGTGACAACACTCACAGACCTACTTCTTTCTTGACCCTCAGACCCATTTTGACTGAATGTCCTTTGCTTCATTTCTGCATAAAAGATAGCAACTGGGGATTTTGTTCCAACCCCAACCCAAATCCATTCCTCAAGAAGATTGTCAAGGATAAAATTGGCTAAGCTGAGGCAGAAAGTAGTTTATCCTTCTCTCCTAAAGTTAACACCCTGCAAAGAGATAATAGGATATGATTCTTACACAGTGATTCACATCTTCCTGTGAGAAGAACTCATATAATAATTCATATCAATTAAGTATTTACTATATACTACACACTGATTGAATTGTTTTATATACATATTAACCCATTTAACTCTCACAGCACCCTATGAAGTAAGTGTTATTACTAATATCCCATTTCATAGATGAATCTAAGCAAGGCTAAGTATATAATTAGTAAATGGCAGAGCTGGGTTCACATGGCAACTATATGGCTTTTAGAACTCACACTCAAAACAGCAGGCTACATACACTGTCTCTCCATGTGCTCCTGGGTGTGTGTTTCTACATATTTGCCTTTTCTAACACTCACCATACTTTCACTATGGTTCAGTTTCTATCTTCCTCCAGACTATGAGCTCCATGAGAACCTGCATGCGTCTCTCACTACTGTACCTTCTTAATTAGCACCACATCTGGCACAGAGTAAGTGCTCTATTCTGAGCAAATGAGAGTGAAAAACAGTTGCTACATTCAGAGTTGAGCCGTTGACTGAGGCTGCAACAGGAATTCTCTCCTGCCATCACTAAGGCTCCCTGGTGAAGAGCACTATCATTTCATCACCATTATTTCTGCAAAAGCTACTTAAGAACAAGTCCCAAAGGCCTTACATTTCATCTCTTCTAAAACTCTCAGTTTTTCAGAGTCCACAGTCTCTCATGCTTCATCTCCCTCTCTGATTTACCCCAGTTCACATTTCCTTGTCCTTCTCTTAATGTCTTCCATGTTACTACTTATGTTCCACAAATAAGTGAAACCATGTGATACTTGACTTTCTCTACTTGCCTTATTTCACTCAGCATAATCTCTTTCCAGTCCAGTCCATGTTGCTACCAAAGTTGGATATTCATCCTTTCTGATGAAGGCATAGTATTACATTGTATATATGGACCACATCTTCTTTATCCATTCATCCGTTGAAGGACATCTTGGCTTTTTCCACAGTTTGGTGATTATGGCCATTGCTGCTATGAACATTGGGGTACATATGGCCCTTCTTTTCACTACATCTGTATCTTTGGGGTAAATACCCAGTAGTGCAATCGTAGGGTCATAGGAATTTTATTTTTAATTTTTTAAGGAATCTCCACACTGTTTTCCAAAGTGGCTGCACCAACTTATATTTTAGGTTTCCTCTTAAGGCATTGCTTATTCAGATTATTTCTCCATTTTTCTACAGAGTTCTTTTAGAGCTAAATTGTTCTTGATTTATTGGGCAGATATTGATTGACTATGACATGTATATTAAATTATTTAATTTATTTGTCTTGTATTTTATTTAGGAACTTTTCATCTATGTTCATAATTCCACTTTCTTTTTCTGTCCTTCTCAAGATTATTACTTGTCTTATAAAATGAGTTGTGACTGACTTTCCCTCTTTTCCTATTTTGTCAAATATTTTATATTTGTTAGTTTTTTAAAGGTTAGAAAAAGTCACCTTGAAAATTGTCAGTTTTTGTGGGGTTTTTGTGTTTTGTGTTTTCTTGGAAGAAAAGATAATGAGAATGAAGAAAATAATTTTGATTATAAGTTAAATTTGTTTAAAAATATTGGTTTATCACACTTTCCTATTTTTTAAAAAGTTGTATAATGTTTTTCTAGAAATATTTATATTTAATCAGAGTGTTTACATTTTTTTGTTATAGTATTCTCTTACGGTTTTAAAAATTGATACAATTTCTGTGGTTGTGTCCTTTCACTTCATAATATCTTAATTTTTTTTCTTGATTACTTATTGGAAGTGTGACTACTTTATTAATTCATTAAGGAACATATGTTTTGTTAATCTTCTCTTTTGTTTCTTTGACTCATTTTATATTAATTTTTGTCTTATTTTTGACATTTTCTTCTCCCTAATTAAAAGTCTGTTCTTTGAGACTTTCCTAGCTTTCATGAATTGAAAGTGACACTCATTCCCAAATATTCTTGTTTTTCTTAATAAAGGCACTTAAAACTATAACTTTATTCTTATGAGAATCTTAGATACTATAAATTTTTATTATTTAATACTCTTATTTTTCAATTCTAAATATTCTTAAATTTCTATCAGAAATTTAGAAGTGTCTTCATGACTTTCTACCTTTTATAATTTTAATCAACTTATTGTTAAATTTTTTAAAGATTTTATTTATTTGTCAGAGAGAGAGAGAGTGAGCATGAGAATGCATAAGCAGGGGGAGCCAAAGGCAGAGGGAGAAGCAGGATCCCTGCTGAGCAAGGACCCCAATGTGGGACTCATTCCCAGGACTGTGAGCTGATCTAAGCTGAAGATGTTTAACCACTGAGCCACCCAGACATCCCCTTTATTGAATTATTAATTTAATTTTGTTTTAGTCAGATAGAGTGTGGAATATATGAGCTCAATTTTAATAAATTTTTTTTTTGTATACTTGAAATGAAGGTGTATTTTCTATTTCTTTGGTGTAAAATTCTTTCTCTTTCTCTTTTTCCCTCCTTTCTCCTTTCCTCATTCTCCCACTTTGTATTTGTAAGTGTTTCATTCAAAAGGTTTATATTCTGGGGAGCCTGGGTGGCTCATTCAGTTAGGAGTCCAACTTTTGATTTTGGTTCCAGTCAAGACCTCAGAGTTGTGAGATGGAGCTCAGCAGGGACTCTGCCTGAGATTTTCTCTCTTCCTCTCCCTCTGTCTCTCGTTCCCACTCTCTCTCTCAAATAAATAAATCTTTTTAAAAAATGTCTATATCCTTACTACTTTACTTGTTGCCACTTGGTCTATGGAGTCTTATAGACTTATGATATACCATATGATTATTAGTTTGTGAAATTTAGCTTTCACAAAAAATTTAGCTTTCACAAAAAAATTCTGTCAGTTTTGCTTTATATAGGTAAAGACTATATTTTTAGTTTCACATAAACTTGCTGTTCTAAGATATATTCTTGTGGGTTCTTCTTTCATTATTTTCTGTCTCCATTCAGTTTCTCTTGCCTTAAGTTCTGTTTTAACAAATATTAATAATTCCCTGCCAGTTTTCTTTTGGTTAATGTTTATATGGTATTTTTATAAATATAAATTAAGTTTATATTTATATACTTATATATAAATGTAAATTTGATGCAAACAGAAAAATAGCATACATTGTTTATGGACCCATACATATGTAGAAATAGTCAAAGATAGAATACCACTGTTGATAATGGCAAACTAGGAATTTGGATAAATATATCCACAGAGAAAATCTGTATCTATGTACAGAGGCATTCTCAAAGAGGCAGGTGAGAATTTGTGAGTCAAAGGAAAAAATCAAAATGAAAAGTAGAATATATTACTGTATTTTGAATTAATGACAATAAAAACTATATATCAAAACTCGTCTGCTGCAACTACAGTCATATGAGAGGAACACTGTTAGCATTAAGTATGTGTATCAGAAAAGAAAGAAAGCTGAACATCTGTGAGTTAAACACGCATTTAAAGAAGTTAGAAAAAGTTAAATTTATAGAAAGTACAAGAAAGGAAATAATAATGACAAAAGCAGAAATTTTAATGAAACCAGAAAAAAAGAAAAGCAATTTTCAGCTTCTTATTTGAGGTCCAAATCATGGCAACCAAACAAAAAGGGGGTGGGTGGGTGCTGGATGGCTCAGTTGGTTAAGCATCTGACTCTTGATCTCAGTTCAAGTCATGATCTCAGAATCATGGGATTGAGCCCCGCATCAGACTCTGCACTCAGCAGGGAGTCTGCTTCCTCCCCCTCAGTCCCTCCCCCTATGCTCTCTCTCTAAAATAAAAAAAAAATAAAAATAAAAAACCAAACCCCACCCAAACAACTAAGATGTCAAAAGAGAAAAAGTACAGGCCAATTTTACTTAAGCTAGACGCAAATGAAATCTAGCAACACATAAACGAAGTCCATCACAAAGAATCTGACTTATTCCAGTAATGCAAAGTTATTTCACATGGAACATTGGATGTGAAGTCACCATATGTACAGCATAAAGGAGAACATATTATGATGATCTCAACACAGAAAATTTGTTTGATAATATTTATTATCTGTGGTAAACTGAAACCCCTCCAAAGATGTATGTGCCTTAATCCCCAGAACCCATGAATATGATGCCTTACACGTAAGCAGGACTTTGTTCAAGTGATTAATCTAAGGGTCCCGATATGGGCATATTATCCTGGATGACTCTGATTGGGCCAGTGTAATCACAAGAGTCTTTATAAGAAGGAGGCAGGAAGTCAGTGTCAAAGAAGGAGATGTTACGACAAAAAACAGAGTTTGGAATGATGCAAGGCCATGAACCAAGAAATGAAGAAAGCCTACGGAAACTGGAAGAGATAAGGAAACAAAATCTCCCATAGAGCCCTGAAAAGGAATGCAACTTTGCTGACCCATTTGGGTCTTCTAACCTCCAGATCTGCAGGAAATCAATATGTACTGTTGTTAAGCCACTAATTCTGTAGCAATTTGTTACAGCAGCAATATGTAACTAACATATTATCATTTCAGATTTTTTAAAAACTTAGCAATTAGGAAATGAAAAGAATTAACTTAAGAGGTCTACAAAGAATATAGTACAAACATCATCCTTAAAGTGACATGTTGAAAGCTTTCTCTCTGAACTCAGACAAGAGACAAGGATCCCTAATATCACCTTTTAATTTAACACTAGGAAGCCCTACCCAGTGACATAAGGGGACAAAATGACAAAGGGATTGTAAATAAATACATAAAACCACTGTTATTAGCAGAGTTCATGATGAATGTGTATTAAAATCTAAAAGAATCTATAATAATGTCAGAATAAGAGAAATGAATTTAGCAATTAAAAGAAAACAGGTCTTAAAAATTTGGCTAACTCCAAAGTCATTGCAGTAAAAATAAAAGAGCCTGGAACATCTTGTTATGTCAAAAAATAAAGAAGTGTTCCAGAAATGAAAAGGACATGTCAAAATGATACAGAACCAACTCAGTGAGGCTGGCCACTTTAGGGGCAGATTTAACCTCAAAATGAGTAATGACAGTATTACCAATGAATAAAATAATAATCCACGAGTTCATGCTGAAAGTAGGTAAAAAACTACATAAAGGAGGATTCAAAGCTCCTTTTAATAGTATAATGATTATACACTAATATACATAAGACTCATGAATGAGTATTTTAACCACCAGATGAATGTTTAAAGAGAAATAGGAAATTTACTTAATTTCAAAGTCTCTCTCTTTATATAACTAAAAATGGAAATCAATGGTAAAGAGAAATACATGATAGTTATGAACTAGAACAAATTGGGAGACACCACTTTCTTCAAGTGATCAAAGTAAACATCACAAAAATGGAAAAAACTTAAACATGTGTCTTCAGATGTAATGTGCCAGGAAGGAAAGATTAGAGAGATGACGGATAGACTATACATAAATATATATGTCTCTATGTGTGTCTGAAAAAATACTAACAAATGGTAAATCTTGCTCAGGAGCAAATGGAAGTTATATGTACTAACTTAATGAAACATGTAAAATATCTGTGCACAGAAAATTTAGAAAATTTTAGAAAATTAAAGACCTAAATAAATAAAATCATACCACAATCATGAATTAGAATACTCAATGTCATAAAAATTTTAATCATCTTCAGTATACCAATTTGTTCCAAATGAAATTCTATGATTTGTGTGTGGTGGGGGGAGGAAGTGATAGGGATAGTCTAAAATGTATATAGAAATTCAAGTGTGAAAAATTACCAAAACACTCATGAGGAGTAAAGTACATCACCTTTCTCTCTTGTTCAAGAAGAAAAAAAGATAAGGAAACTACCCTCAGGTACCCAGGCCACAAGACTGCAAGGTATAAGGCTACCGTAGCTAATTAAACAGTGTGGTATGAACACGAAGATGTACAAATGAGAAAGCACAGTTTCTCATCTATGATTTATGATAGACACACTGAAAACCACTGGGTAAGTAATGGCCTTTTTGATAAGTGTTACTGGGTCAACTGGATAGCCATACGGGGGGAGATGAAATTATATCCCTACCACACATCATACACAAAAATCAGTTCTTCTTTTTTATTTTTAAAGATTTTTTTATGTATTTGACAGCAAGAGACAGCAAGAGAGGGAACACAAGCAGGGGGTGTGGGAGAGGAAGGAGCAGGCTTTTTGCTAACCAAGAAGCCTGATAAGGGGCTTGAACCCAGGACTCTGGGATCATGACCTGAGCCAAAGGTAGACGCTTAACAACTGAGCCACCCAGGTGCCCACACAAAAAATCAGTTCTAAGTTGTTTGAAGATCTCAATGTAAAAGGAAAAGAAATGAAAATTTTGGAAAAAACATGAGAGAATATATTCATGCCTTTGAGGAGGGGAAATATTTCTTAAGTAATATAAAGGAGCCATACCCATAAAGGAAAATATAAATTATACATAAAATTAAGAGCTTCTATTTGCCAAATAGAAAATTATACGAATGAAAAAGGCAAGTTAGGAAATACATTTCTAAAATACATAATTTGCCAGAGGATTCATGTACATAATAAAGAATTTCTACAAATCAAAAAAGGAAAAAAATAGACAAGCTGGTCAAATATCATACCAGACACTAAATAAACAATCACCTGAATGAGCCACTTTTCTTATGCCTAAGAAAAGTGTGGAACCTAATCAGGTTCATCAGGGGATCATAAGTCATCAGGGAGATGCAAATAAAATCACAGTGACACTTTATCTTCATCAAATGGCTAAATGACAAAACTGAATTCCAAGTGTTGACAAAGATGCAGAACACTGGCAACTGTCATTCACTACAGCTAGGAGTGTTTATTAGAATCACTTTGGAAACATTATCTATTAATTCCACAATACCCTTTTTTTAAAATCTATACCAAACAGAAACCTATGGAGAAGAATGTGCATAGCAGCATTATTAATATTTTGACACTAGGCACAATGCAAATGGTATTGACAATGGAGTGATTGAATCAACTCTAATATATTGATACCTCGATACAATATATTGGCACAAAAACTTCAGAGCAACAAAAATGAGCAATTAAAGCCACATCCAATAAGATGAATATCACAAACACCATTTGAGCAAAAGAAACCGAACACAGCATGTCATACAGCCTGGTAATGTATCAAAGTTCAAAAACAGGCTGAACTGATCTATGGTGGTAGGAGACAGAATCGTGGTTAGTTTTTGAAAAGAAGAGTAAGGGACAGTGGTTGTTAAGAGGTACAAATTTGGGCGGGGACTTGACACCTTGGGTGCTAATGTTCTACCTTCTAAACTGGATAGTGTTCACATGAACCTCTTCACTTTGTAAAAATTAATTGAGATGTTCACTTGACATTTATACACTTATACACAATATATTTAAACAAATTTATTTAATGCATGGGAATAATGAATATCAAAATCCTAATTTTGGTTACTTCTGGCGAAAGAGAGTGGTCATGGGTTTGGGAGGAGTGGTGGGGGTAGAGGAGAGTCCGACTCTATGTATTATTTCATTTTAAAAGAATATAACGTATGCATAGCAGACATATTAAGCTATAATTAAACTGAGGGCTTGTTACATGGGTGTTTGTTATAGTACCATTAATCTGTATACATTTCTATAAATTTAAATTCCTTCCCATATAAACAAAAACTGATCGGTGAGGTTATCCTAAATAGTATGTTCATCAGTACAAGAGACACTTCCAGGACCATGCCATTATGATCTCCATATTGCTTTCAAAGACTAAAATTGGGGCATCTCCAGATGTCGTTGAAGACTGCATTCACTACATATCAGAGAGTGCATCTCGTTAAGTCTTGGGAGAAACATCTCCCTGGCCTGAGTACTGGGAAGATTTAAGCTTCCCTTCTCCTAATGGAAATAGTAGACATTTTTGAATTATCATATAATTAGTCCTATTTTTTTTTCATACTATTAATTAGAAATTTCACAGCCAGGAGCACCTAGGTGGGTCAACAGTTAAGTGTCCAATTCTTTTTTTTTTTTTTATTGTTACTCAATTTTTTTTCCAGTGTTTCAAGATTCATTCTCCATTTCCCACACCCAGTGATCCATGCAATAGGTGCCCTCAGTACCCATCATCAGGCTCTCCCATCCCCCCACCCCCCTCCCTCCAAGTCCCTCAGTTTGTTTCTGTGTCCAAAGTCTCTGTTGTTTCTTTTCTCTCCCTGGATTAACCTATTTCCCATTTACTTTCCTTCTCCTACTGTCCTCTATATTACCCCTTATGCACCACAAGTAAGTGAAACCATGTGATACTTGACTTTCTCTACTTGGCTTATTTCACTCAGCATAATCTCTTCCAATCCAGTCCATGTTGCTACAAAAGTTGGATATTCATCCTTTCTGATGGAGGCGTAGTATTCCATTGTATAT
>PITA01011085.1:0-18221 GCA_004023965.1 Spilogale gracilis
CTCCAAACCCAGCCCCTCCCTCCAAACCCCCAAGTCCCTCCCTCGGGCCCCCCCATCCCTCCCCTCCCCATCCCCCTGTCCCGCCCGGTCGCCTCCGGGAGCACGGAGTCCGGCACCGGCGCCTCCGCGGCCATGAAGCAGCTGTGCGTGTGCGCCGCCACCTCCTCCGCGGTAGGGCCAGGGGAGGGGGCGCGGGAGCGGGCGGGGCTCGGGTCCCTACTCTCCCCTCCCCACCCCGCCGCTCCCCGCCCCTTGGCCGCGCGGGGCCCTGGACCCCCGCCCCCAGACCCGGGAAGGACCAGGAGTGGGGGGGTTGCGGGGGGAGGGGGCAGAGGTTGGAGGATGGGTGGGACATTTGGGAAGACTTGGGGACGTTCTGGTAGGCACTTTTGAGAACACCTGGAGACACTGGAAAATTGAGAGCGCAGATGGAAGGACAGTTTTGGGTAACATTTTGGGCTGAGTTCGTTTGAGGGGACAATTTGGACTATATTTTGAAGGGTCATTATGGGGAAAATATATTGACATTCAGAGAACAATTTCAAAAAACATTCAAAGGATTTTTTTGGAAGGGCATTTTTAGGACAGATGTTGGGGTCATTGGGGGATGATTTTGGAGAAACTTAAGGAATTTTGGAAGACATTTTGGAATGCATTTCATGCTAAGTGAGGTTTTTGGGAAAACAGATCTTCGAACATTTGGGGGACAATTGTGACATTTGGGGGTCAGTTTTAGAAGGATGAATGATGGAGGACGGTTCTGAAGGACATTTAAAGGGACCCTTTTAGGAGCTTCTATTGGGAAGATTTTGGAGGTGGGAGTGATGTTGGAAAGGGAGTTTTCACTAAAGGATCGGCTGGGGGCTGATCTGGGGGAAATTTAATAGGGCGATGCTGGTAGTGGGTGTGGAATGGACCTGGGGACAGATGCTGAGGGTTGCAAGGCTGGGGGGATGCTGTCTCAGACCCCCGCCCAGGACTACCTCCCCCTGCAGCTGTGGCTCAGCCCCACCGACCTTGGCTCCTGCCCGCCCTGCGGCCCCTGCCCCATCCCGAAGCCGGCAGCCGGAGGCAGGCGCCAGGCAAGTGCCCAGGGGCAGGTGGTGAAGCCTGGAGCCCCAGCCAGGGGGAGCGGGGTGGGAGCAGTGATCGGCTGGCCCCACGACCCTGTGGGTATGCCCCGCAGAGCCAGGAGTGGGGCAAAAGTGATGAGAGGCTGCTGCAGGCCGTGGAGAGCAACGACGCGGCGCGGGTCGCCGCGCTCATCACCCGCAAAGGGCTGGTGCCCACGAAGCTGGACCCCGAGGGCAAGTCTGCGTGAGTGCCCAGCCCCGGGGGGTGTGGGGGATTGGGGTCGGCCATCCTGCTGCTGATCGCCAGTCTCTGACCTCCAGGTTCCACCTGGCTGCCATGAGGGGTGCTGCCAGCTGCCTCGAGGTGATGCTGGCTCACGGCGCCAACGTCATGAGCACGGACGGGGCAGGTACTGCCCGCTGGGCCCCAGGGGAGGGATGAGGAGCTCAGATCAGGTGCCCAGCCTGAGGGTCTGGCTGGGTCTTGCTCTGTGGCTTTTGTGGAAAGAGGGGGGTGGATTCCTTTCAGTGCTCCCAGGGAGGCACAGAAATGTGTCATGCTTTGGTGTCCAAGGAAAGAGACTCTAGCTGGCACCAATCAGGGTCAACCGACAGCTTGTGGTCAGGGAGTGGCCAGGACTCAGGCAGTGGTTCAGGCAGAGGAAGTCGCTGGAACAGAGGAGTGCCTGAGCCTGAGAGGTATCTGGGGCCAGGACACTCACAAGCAGAGACGAGGGGGTAGTATCTCAGGTATGTGGAGTAGCTGGAGCTCTGGAAGTAGCTGGGACAAAAGAAGAATCCGGGCATATGACTTAACTAGAACCCTGAGATCGAATGCATGGCCAAAGGGAGTAGCTGGAACTCAGGAGGTAAGCAGGTGTGGGACATAGCCATGTCTGAAGGTTTGCAGCAACCCAGGAGGCATAGCGGCCAGGACGTGTGGAGCAGTGGGGCCTTTGTAGAGTATCAAAGAGGGGGAAATTGCATATGTAACAGCAAGGGTTTCCAGACTAGCAGGAACATAAAGGACAGCTGGATTCTGAGGGGCAACGTTGTTGAGCACATAGAGTAGCTGGGGATGTGAGGAGTCGCCGGGGAAGGGGGCCTTAGAGTGGAGTGCAGTCTGGGATGCAGACTAGCTAGAGCTTGGAGAGTTTCTGGCCACAGGGAGTAGCATGATTTGGAGAAGTAGCCAGGGTTTGGGGACTTGCTGGACACAGGGAGGCTCATCACAGGCAGTTGACACAGGTTGGGGGGAGCAGTCGGACACTCCGTGAGTGTGTGGAACCCAAGCAGACGCTCCCTGCTTTTCAGGTTACAATGCCCTCCACCTGGCCGCCAAGTATGGGCATCCACAGTGCTTGAAGCAACTGCTACAGGTCATTTACTTTCTGCAGTCAGATACTCCCCCAACCCTAGATGCTCCCTTCCTCGGGCCCAAGTTCTAGAAATCCCCCAAGCTCCCAGATACTCCCTGAATCCTAGCTATGTCTTAGCCTCTTTTATTCCCGAGCCCCAGCTACTCCCTGGACAACCAGATACTCCCCAAGTGTCCAGATCCTCCCCACACCCAAGATACACTCCCAATATCAGATTATCTCCTGAGCCCCAGCTTCTCCCCAAACCCTAGGTTGCTCCTAGCCACAGTCACTCTCAGAGCTCCCATCCAACCCCCCAAACCCTCGGTTTCTTCCAAGCACCCAGCGATTTCCACTTTGTCACCAATTTTCATAAAAGCCAAGTCACTTAGGGAGGGGTCCATGAGGAGATGGGGGAGGGAAGAAGGGCTGAGGGGAGGAGCCTGAAGTATAGCACAGCTCGAGAAGGGGCAGTTTCTAGGGAACCTCAAGTGACCCGCACCCCTCCCCTCCCAGGCGTCCTGCATGGTGGATATTGTGGACAGCAGCGGGTGGACCGCCTTGCACCATGCAGGTGAGTGTAGCCCTGCCCCGCCCTGCCCACCATGACCCAGAGGGTGCTAGGCTGGGGATTCTTCTACCCAGGGCCCCAGGGACCTACCATGGACATTCTGCCTCCCTCCTCCTTCTTCCTCGTGGAGCACCTGCTGTGTGCCAGGCGCTGGGGCCCAGCATTAATATATTCAGCAACCCTTTGAGCCATGGACAGGCACCCCATTGGATAGGCAAGGTGGCTAAGAGGCTGGCCCATGAGAAAGTAGAGAAGACCCAGGCTGTCTGACCCCAAAGCACAACCTGATGTCCACCAGGCCTGGGTGACGACTCTGGTGACCGTGTTGGGTGGGGGTGTGACCAGAGTGCAGTTTCCTTTGACCAAATCCTGGAAGACCTCAGGAAGGTCAGAGGTCCAGGCATCCTTCAAAATCATTCAATCCAGACTCCTTCGTGAGGGAGAGGAAGGGACCCACCTGCCGGAACCAGATCCCAGCCCAACATCTGTCCGTCATCCCCGTGAGATTAGCAAATGACTTTCACCAGTGACTCGGAAACGTCTGACCTCTTGGGAACGCGGAATATATTTGGGTTTGCTCTGTGTTTTAGGACGTTGGTTAAAACTTCCCTACAGTTGGAGTATGCTGCCACCTAGTGATGGCGGCGCCTTTGGTCACACCGGAAGCTCAGTGGGTTTTTTCATTCAATAAATAACTAAGTTCCTGTTGTGTATGTCAAGCTCCGTTCTGAGCATGGGGGTTAGAACAGAAAACCAAATGCCATACCCGCTCAGGCACACAACAGGCCATCAGATAGAGCTTGTCGACTTTTCCAGTGCCCGCTAGC
Source organism: Spilogale gracilis (assembly GCA_004023965.1). NCBI lineage: Eukaryota > Metazoa > Chordata > Mammalia > Carnivora > Mephitidae > Spilogale > Spilogale gracilis. Next base: position 3,830 of record PITA01011085.1, read on the forward strand.
ATGAAACCCTTCCTTTTTAACTCACAGCTCTGGGCATACAGTCTCCCACTAGCTTGACCTTACCAAGCTTCCCCACGTCAGGGCTCTTGCCTGCTAAGAAACGTCTACCTTCCCCCTTTCATCTTCAAAACTCAGTACTCAGATCCAACCCCAAGAAGCCTGCCCCATCTCAGCCGACGTCTGATCCCTCCAGCAAACATTAACACTCTCTGTATGAGGTTCGTACGTGGTAGGTACACAGTGCTGCTTAAATCCAAGAGAGGAAGAACATAGAAATTATCAAGAGTTCCCTCTTAAGAGGAAGCTGTGATTGAATGTGGAAAGAGCTTGGGACAGCGGGTTAGCACACCTAATCCTAGCTCTGTCTCTGACCCTACTGGCTGACCAGGGACCTTGCTGGACCTCAGTTTCCTCATCTGTAAGATAGGAGTCATAGCTTTGCCATCACGCTCTCAGGGAAGGTGGGGACTCCTCGTGAAATAAGGGATAAGAATGACCCCGGACAAAAGGCCTCCAGGAAAATGTCTAAATTTTGCCCTACCTACCCTCCCTCTTCTTTCCCCCTCCCTCTTTTTCCAGCGGCTGGCGGCTGCATCTCATGCTCGGAAATGCTTTGCTCCTTCAAGGCACATCTGAATCCCCGAGATCGGGTGAGCCTCTGGGATCTTTCTGGGAAAGATGCTGTATCCGAGGTACACCCTCACCAAGTGGCAGCACCCCAGGCTCCCTTTAAAAAGTGTGAAAAGGTCTGGAGTGAAGTTCAAGGGCACTCGTATAGGCTTCCCTACCTCCCAAGGTCAGCCTCTCACCTTTTGTCTCACCCTTCCCCTAATTCCCACCAGTCAGGTACAACACCCCTTATCATAGCGGCTCAGATGTGTCACACAGATCTGTGCCGCCTCCTCCTGCAGCAGGGGGCAGCTGCAAACGACCAGGACCTGCAAGGCAGGTGAGTATCTCCCCTCCCGGTTAGTCCACTGTATGCCCTGTGACCTTGGGCAAGTCTCTTAACTTTCGTGGGTGGAGCATCTAGTTCACCCCTTCCCTGCAACCCACCCACCCAGCCCGGGTGTTGAGGAGGGCTTCAGGGTTTGAGAATGTCCTCGCTTCCTCAGTAGCCCCATCTCCTGGTAGGACAGCCCTGATGTTTGCCTGTGAGGGGGCCAACCCCGAAACGGTGGGGGTTCTGCTGCAAGGCGGGGCCCGGCCGGGCATCACCGACGCGCTGGGCCAGGACGCTGCTCACTACGGCGCCCTAGCAGGAGACAAACTCATCCTGCATCTGTTGCAGGAGGCAGCTCAGCACCCCTCACCACCCAGTGGTATGCAAGCCCCCCCATGCAATTTCAGGCACCCCCATCTCCTTCCAAACAGTTTTTTGTCACCCCTTTCCCTATTCTAGGTAGTTTCAAGATATCCCTATTTGCTGCATTATGGGAGGTTTCATGTTTCCCCTGATGCTACTCAGAATAGTTTCAAGGAGCCCCAGAGCTTTTGGATCGGTCTAGGGGTCCACTGTGCTTTCCTGGGCCATCCTTATCCTTAGGTCTCTGCCTTTCCTAAGATTTGGCACCCCTACTTGAGCTATCCTGGAAGAGCCATGTCCTCCCCTTTTTGAGAGTTCTAGGGGCCCTCCTATTGGCATGTGCAAAAGTAGTTGAGTCCTACTTTCAAAGTCCTGAATCTCGGGGAGTTGGGAGCCCACCCCAGCCATGAGTCCCCTCACTAGTGCCCTTCCTAGGGCTGGGAATGGAGTCCCTAAAACAGAGTGCCTGACCCTGCTTCCTTCTCTTCCCTGCCCTCCTAGAGGATGACTCGGGCGAGGCCTCATCTCAGGTACGGATCCGTAAGCAGTGAAGGGGTCCCCTCCCCTTGCACACACTGCCTTCCCCCCACCTTGCCCCAAGCTTTATGGGATGAGAAGGAGGAGATGGACTTCCGTCCCGGGGTTATGACCTAGGAAGACCTATTGGGGATAAATGCCATCTCCAGGGTATGCTGTCACCAAGTGACAGCAGCACACACAGCGTAACTCTCAGTACTGGGTGAGAACACAGCGGGGATGGGGCCAAATCGTGGGGCTGGGGTGGGGGATAGAGGGAGCTGAGTTTGGTGAGGGCTGGTGTAGGTTGGGGTAAAAAGCAAGCCAAGCCTCTTTCTCCCTCCCAGCCCTACCGCATCTCAGCTCCACAGAGAGAGGGAACTTGTAGGCAATCTGGTCTAGTACCATGTACCAAGGCACAAAGGGGGGCAAAGCATAAGATCTGGAACTCTCGGGAAGTATGGCCCCTTTTATGCTGGGATAAGCCAGAACCAGGGAGAGGCAGGGACTTGCTCAGGGTCACACAGGAAGTGAGGACTGAGTTGGGGCTGATGACAGATAGTGGCACTGGGCTGGTGTATTTGGGTGGGAGGCTGCCATGCTCGCCATGTGCCCCCTCCCCCCTTCCCCCAGAATTCTGTGTCCAGCCATGAAAAACGAGGGGCTCCCAAGAAGCGGAAGGCACCCCAGCCCCCTGCCAGCATCCCCGTGCCGGTGAGATACCCCGCCACAGGGGAGAGGAACAGGGGCAGGAAGGAGGGGGAAAGCTCTGGCTCAGATATGGGAGGGGGCAGCCCCTGAGCCTCATCTGGTTAAATCTGGTGGGTCCCCGGGGCGGGGGGAAACAGGATGATCGAGATGCCTATGAGGAGATCATGCGGCTGCGACAGGAGAAGGGCCGCCTGCTACAGAAGATCCGGGGCTTAGAACAGCACCAGGAACGGAGGAAGCAGGAGGTGAGGGGCCACAGAGACATAGGCCTGGAGCTAAGCCTGGGGTGGGGTGCGGTTTTGCAGGGAAGACTCCCCTTACCTCTCGTAGCTCCCACCTCCCTCTCTCCACCCATGCTCGCTCTGCTTCAGCCTTGTGGGCCTCCTTGGTGTTGCCCCAATGTTCCAGGCCTTCTACCTACCTGCCCCAGGGCCTTTGCGTGTGCTGTGCCCTGTGCTTGGAACACTCTTCCCCCAGATGCCGCTGGGGCTCCCTCCCTCTTTTCTTTTAGGTCTTTGCTCACAAACCACTTGCCAGGACACCTCCCTGCCTAGCTTATTTAAAATTCTGACAGCTCCCACTCGCTTCCCAGTTCCCTTTATTTTTATGTGAAGCTCTTCATGCTATTGAGCCTGCCGTGTATTTGTTCACATTCACCCATTTGACTGTAAGCCCTCGGGGATAGGCATGGTTGACCGTGACTGGCTCACAGGAGGCCCCTGATGGCTATTGGAAGGACGGGTATTTGAGTGGGCGAGTGGATGAATCATGGCCCCAAACGGGGTCTGACACTCAGTAAATCCTTAGTAATGAGTCAGGGGTCAGAGCAGGGTGCTGGGTGCACAGTAGGTGCACAGCCTACATCTGTGTGGGGATGGGGGGCTACTACGGAGGTGGGGTAGGGATGACCCCCAACCCAGATTCAAGCCCGCCCCCCCCCCTTCTTCCGCCAGCTGCCAGAGGCAGAAGCCAGCTCCCTCCACAGTCTGGAGAGACAGGTAGGTGGCAGGTGCAGAGAGAGCCAGCCCCTCGGCCACCCCGCGTTTCCTCCCGGAGGCTGGCCAAGCGCCGCCTGTGCCGCTCCCCTTCCAGGTGCAGGAGCTGCAGCAGCTGCTGGCAGAGAAGCAGGCGGAGAAGGAGAGCCTGGGACGGGAGGTGGAGAGTCTGCAGAGCCGGCTGTCCCTGCTGGAGGTGGGCGGGGCCGGGGCGGGGCCTGGAGGGGCGGGGCGGAGGGGATGGGGGCTCTCCCTCTGCGGTTACCTGACAACCACACCAGTACGCCTTCGGGTTCTCCCACGCGGACACACAACAGTCAAACCTACAAACACGCCATCTCAGGCGACACACCCACTCACGTATGGGCACAAAGTGGACACTTCTCCAAACACGCAGCCAGGACCCACGGAGATGAGCGGCCGCGCTCACACCCGCGTGGTCTTGCACCTGAAACCGGCGACCACAGCAAGCATCCGCGATGAACGCTCACTCCCACAAGCACGCCAGAAATACCAGCGCCTACACAACAGACGCTCCTGCATCCCACACAGACGGCACACCGCAAGCCCATGCACACGTACAAATATTTCCCCCAATACGTGCTTACACGAACGCGCGTGTGCACCTGTGCTCGCGCCCAGGCCCACCCATATCCGCAGGCACAGCTGAAGCAATCACGCACACACTCAGACTAACGCACAGCAGGAGATCACACACAGGCCGGAAGGCATACGGGAGGGGTGGGGCCACGCCACACCCCCACGCTCCCCGCAGACCCCCAAACCCCGAGCTGTCCGCATTCAGACAGACACGCTCAGCCCCATGTGACCCCCAGTGCAGGATCCCGGACACACCCTTGTGGGGACACAGCCCCGCATCCCTCTCTTCGTGTCCCGCACACACAGACCGTGTGTAGACCCTCGGGTTATGGTCACACGTTTGCACAGCGGCTGGGCTGTTCCCTGCCCTTCCCGGGGAGCCCAGCATAGCCCCACAGCATACAGTTGGCGCTCAGCAAACACTGTGGGCCAGATGGAGCCAGTCATGCTCCTGGGGAGCGACAGAGACATGTGAACTCCCCTGTCCGCTGTAGATCCTTGTGGGCGGGTCTTGGGGCTAGGAAGGGGGTAGGACCTGAGCTGGACCGTGTCCCCTCCCAGAATGAGCGGGAGAACACCAGCTACGACGTGGCCACTCTGCAGGATGAGGAAGGCGAACTGTCTGACTTTCCAGGTGAGCCCCCACCCCTGTCCTCCCACCATGCACCCCTGTCCCCCTTGTCCCTGGGGCCCCCAGAAACAGGGACTTGACCCATAGGCATGGAGAGAGTTTGAAGCTGGGAGGGAGGTCGGCCCCCACCCATTATTCATTCTACCTACCTGCCCTGGGGGCTCCGATCCCCTGCTCCAGACCCCTAGTTCCCATCCCCCATGGCCCAGGACCCCTGGGGCTGACTCTGTGCGCCCACCAGGGGCCGAGGCTCTGCTCTCCAAACGGCTAAGCCCCTCAGCCCAGGAGCTCTTGGCCTCACTACAGGATCAGGTGGCTGCACTCACCAGACAAAACCAGGAGCTGATGGAGAAGGTCCAGGTGGGGAAACCGAGGCCCAGGACGGTGGGGTGGGGACAGATCTGAGAACCCGAGGGATTGTTCCCTGGGGGGTCAGGGCGGGCACACGGCTGGGTCTGTGTGGGCAGGGAAGGTGGCAGGGCCACTCTGAGCCCCCATGGCCACAAGCTCCTGCCAGCTCCCTACTAACTCCCAGATCCTGGAGAGCTTTGAGAAGGATGAGATGGAGGTGAACGGGTTGGCCGAGGTTATCCCTCTGGCCCTCTATGACTCTCTTCGGGCTGAGTTCGACCAGCTCCGCAGGCAGCATACCGAGGCTCTGAGGGCACTGGAGCGACAGGGAACACGGGGGGCCCCTGGAGAAGAGGCGGCAGCCGCAGGGGAGGATAGGGGCATGGAAGTGAAGACCACCAGGAACGGGCCAATGGAAATGGAGCTTGAGGGCACCACGGCTCTGGGACCCAAAGTGAGCGGAGCTGAGACTACAGATGAGAAGGCAACAGGAGTGGAAAGTATGGAAACGGCATCCGTGGGGGCTGAGGCCACAGAGACAAAATCCACGGGGGCTGAGGCCACAGAGAGAAAACCCACGGACACCGAAGCCACAGAAACAAAATCCATGGGGACCGAGGGCACAGAACCCGAGGTACTGGAAGAGGGAGGAAATCCAGAAACCAAGGCCACGGAAGGAGAGGCCACAAAGCCAAAAGCCGAGGAACCAGAAACGAGGGCCAACGGAGCAGGTGCCGTGGGAGCTGAGCCTGCAGGCACGGAGACCAGGCCTGTGGAGGCCACCGCGCAGGGGGCTGCAGCCCCAAGGGCCCCCCTGGGCCCAGTCCTCCACCCTGGGGCCGCGGAGGCCTCCGAACAGCTGCAGGCGGAGCTGGAGACCAGGATTCGTGGCTTGGAGGAGGCACTCCGGCAGCGGGAGCGAGAGGCGGCTGCGGAGCTGGAGGCGGCCCGAGACAAGTGCCAGGCAGCAGAGGCGGAGGCTGGCCGGCTCCGAGAGCGGGTGCGTGAGGCCCAGGGCGGCGGAGCTGCGGGGGCCGGCGGCGGCGATGTGGTCCAGCTGCGGGCCGCCCTGGAGCAGGCCCGGGAGGACCTCCGCGTTCGGGACGCCCGCCTCCGGGAGCTGGAGGCTGCCTCGGCCTGGCTGGACGAGGCCCGGGCTGGCCGGCTGCTGGCCGAGGAGGAGGCCCGGGGCCTGCGGGCAGAGCTGGCCCGGCGGGAGGAGGTGCGGCTGGAGCAGAGCCGGGAGCTGGAGGTGCTGCGGGAGCAGCTGGCCACGGCCACGGCCGCCGGGGAGCAGCAGCGGGCAGCGGCCGCCGAGCTGGGCCAAGCTCGGGATGCAGCCGAGGCCCGAGTGACCGAGCTGGCCGCAGCCTGCGAGGAGGCCCGGCGGGGCCTGGCAGAGCTGCGCGAGGCTTCTGAGGCCCTGCGTCAGTCGGCAGTGCCGGCCGCCGAGCACCACCGGCTGCAGGAGGAGGCGCTGGAGCTGCGGGGCCGGGCCGCCAGCCTGGAGCAGGAGGTGGTGGCCGCGGGCAAGGAGGCCGCCCGGCTGCGGGCCGAGCTGGAGCGGGAGCGTGTGGGGAGCGTGGCCCGCTTGGAGCACGAGCGCATCGTGGGGGCCTTGCAGGCCGACGTGGCCCGGCTGGAGGGGCAGCTGCAGGAGCTGGGACGTCGGCACGAGAAGACCAGCGCGGAAGTCTTCCAGGTGAGCCGGGCCAGGCCCCACCAGCAGGCCGCGCGTTGGTGGTCTGACCCACAGCCCTGATTCCAGTCCTGTAGACCCCGGACCCTGCGGCCGTTCTGAGCTCTCAGACATTTCAACTTGCATTGTCTTTTAAAAAACCTTCAGCCGTTCAGACTCTATCGCTTATTTCTTAAAACTTTCTTACTGGAGAGAGGGAGGGAGAGAGGGCACAAGCTGGGGAGGGACAGAGGGAGAAGCAGGCTCCCAATATGGGACTCAGTCCCAGGACCCTGAGATCATGACCTGAGCCGAAGGCAGAGGCTTAACCCTCTGAGCCAGCCAGGCGTCCCTGCCCTGATGTTGTTTACTTTGATGCCCATTTTCTCTGCTGGCCTGAAGTCTCCCTGAGGTTCCTCTGGCTGGCTGTTTTGAACTTGTTGTTTTGCCTTTGGATCATCTTTGAGGCTTCAGTCCAAAAGGAGGAAGACATTAGGCCCAGAGATTTAAAAAAATTTTTAATTATTTATTTGACAGAGAGAGACACAGAGAGAGAGGGACCGTAGCAGGGGGTGTGGGAGAGGGAGAAGTAGACTCCCTGCTGAGCAGGGAGCCCAAGGTAGGGCTCAATCCCAGGGCCCCAGGATCATGACCTGAGCCAAAGGCAGATACCCCACAGCTGAACCCCCCAGGCGCCCTGTAATATATATGTTTGTCCTTCGTGGTGGATGTTTGATTCCGTCTCTCTCTTAAAAACCAAACAAAAAAAACAAAGAATAAGAAGCCACATTCATTAGTTGTGAAGAAAGCATTTTTCTCTCCATGCCTCCGTTTACTCACCCCTAGGAGAGAGACAATAATACTTCTGAATCCTCAGGTGAAAATTGAATGTTTTAAACTACATGAACGACTTAGCAAGGTCATAGTATAAGAGATCAAAAAATGGCAGCCAGAATTATTATTTTCCCAAGAAAACACTCATAAAACCAGATAACCTGTGATCTACTTACTACAGTCTGCAGTCCAACCTAAGGGTGCCCATTTTCATCTTCATTCCCTAAGTCTTATCCGCTCATGACCACTTCTTCTGGGCCTAAAGTTTGCAAGCCCTATTTGCTTCACGCATCCTTGGAGTTGATTTTTCTTTTTTTATTGTTGCAATGTAGCCAATCCAGGGGCTCCGTTGGTTAAGCGACTGCCTTCGGCTCAGGTCATGATCCCGGAGACTCGGGATCGAGTCCCACATCGGGCTCCCTGCTCGGTGGGAAGCCTGCTTCTCCCTCTCTCACTCCCCCTGCTTGTGTTCCCTCTCTCGCTGTGTTTCTCTCTGTCAAATAAATAAAATCTCATATAAAAAAAAGATGTTACAGATCTGTACTGAGTGGAACATTTATTTATTATCCACACTGCCCTGGGACTATTATTTCAACAGTGGCCAATTCCCCCCGCAGACACCCCCCCCCCCAGGGCCAATGTTTGGAAAGATGATATTGCTGTGATCTTGATATTTTTGTGAAAATGCAGTCATCAACTTCTGGACATTAGTTTGCTTTTCATCCACATTCTTCTGGTTTCCGTTCTTTTTGTAAGAAACTGATACACCTTCACGACACGGACAGAGAAAGGGGTCCTAGTGTGAGAGCACAGCACCTTGAACCTCACGCTCCCTGTGCACTAGACGCTGTTCGAAGCACATGCCCTGTATTTGTTTGTTTCCTCCTGTGCACTGGGGGCTGTTATTACCCTGATTTTACGTCTGAGGAAGCAGGCACAGAGAGGTGGAGTCATTTTCCGAGGCCACACAGCTGGCACGTCAGAGCGTTCACAGTGTCTGGGAAGAACCCAGAACTCCCTGAGTTGAACTCTTCAATATCAAATTGGGCTTGAATGTCCTCGGGCCAGGACGGAAGGGTCAGGAGACTCTGGGGTCGTCCTGTGCTCGGGTCACACATGGGCCGGCTTGGGCTGCAGGTCCAGAGGGAGGCGCTGTTCATGAAGAGTGAACGGCACGCGGCCGAGGCCCAGCTGGCCACAGCAGAGCAGCAGCTGCGGGGGCTACGCACAGAGGTGGAGCAGGCACGCCAGGCCCAGAGCCGCGCCCGGGAGGCCCTGGACATGGCCAAGGAGAAGGACAAGAAGGTGCGTCCACTTTCCCTGCACTCACTTGTGGGGGGTTCCCACCCCACAGAGGGTGGGGGAAATCCAAGAATGCCCCAGATGAATGAGTCTTGGGCAATCAGCCCGTTTTCTAGGTGGGAGACTGAGGCACAGAGAAGGAAGGAGACAACTCAGGCATGTGGGCTACTGCTCTAACTATGAATTATGACCACAGTAACATCTGTTGGGCACTTACTGAATGCTGGGCCCCGAGCTCTGTATTTGACATGGACTAACACATTTAATCCTCGTGTCAGGTTCCCGTAATATCGGTGCTTTCATTGTCCCGTGTGAAGAAACAAGGCACAGAGAGGGTTTGCCACTTGCCTGAGGTTGCACAGCATGCAGACATTCAGCCAGAGTTCAGATCCGGGTTGCCGAGTGTTCGTCTTCAGTAGCGATGACGTTGACGGCACCCCACGGCTACTGAGTTGGGTGGTTTTCACACACTATCGCTTTTAATTTCCCTCTAAGCTTGAAAGCCAGAAGGCATTCTTATTCCTGTTTTCTAGATGAGCAAGCCGAGGCTCTGAGAGGCCAAGGGTGACACATCAGAGTGCTGTGTCAGGCTGCTCACTCACTGGACAGCGCACATGACTCCCAGAGCCCCGGCGGTGGTAGCAGAGAGCCCCCCAGCCCCAGCTCACTGTGTGACCTTGGGCAAGCCACTTGACCTCTCTGAGCCCATTACTGCCTCCTGCAAAACAAAAATAGAATTGTGGCCAAGATTCCGGTTTATCTGTTGCAGGGTCTCTCCCCCTTGGCAGGAGTGACCCTCAGGTCAGGTCATTCTCTCGGGGGGGGGGTGCCCCGGGCACTGGGGGAGGCCCAGCAGCATCCCTGACCTCAGCCACTCGACGTCAGGAGCACCCCTCGTCGGGACAACCACAGATGTCCCCCCACACAGCCTTGGGTTCCCTGGGGGCAGGATGGCCCCCAGTTGAGAACCTCTGATCTGTAGTATAATAATAAAGCCCAGCATTTATTGAGTGCCTACTGTTTGCCAGGCACGGTTTAGATTTAACCTCTGTTCAGAATCATGGTAACCTGTCAAGGTGAGAACCGTGGTTCTCCTTCCTTTACAGATAAGGAAACTGAGGCTCAGAGGGGTTAAATCGTCTCCCCAAGATCTGCAAGAAAGGGGTAGGGAGGGACCCAAACCCAAGGCTGCCTGACCCAGCCCCACCAGGCCAGGCTGCTGTGGGCCTCCCGTGCCGTCAGCCTCCCCTTTCCAGAATCCACAAGAGGGGCTGTGACAGGACTGGCTAACTTCTGGAAAGAGTCCCTGTTTTGGGCTCGGACGTGTTGGGGAATGGACACAGGAGCGCACCAATGAAATTCTACGTACGCGCTCAGAAACGTGAACGCGATTCGATTTTCCTAGGTCACGGAACACCATTTTTCCTTCAGTGTTTCTCCAACCATTCACAAATGTGAAAGCCATTTTTAGCTCACGGGCCAGAGCCCTGCGGGCCGGCTGGAGTTTGCCGGCCTCTAGGAGCTGACCTTCCCCCGCCAGCTTCTTCCGGAGGGAGGCGCTGGACGGCCCGACGCCCTGGCCCCAGCCTCGGGGTGGGGGCCCCCCTCCACGTGCACCTACTCCCTCAGATCACAGAGCTCTCCAAGGAAGTCTTCAGTCTCAAGGAGGCCCTGAAGGAGCAGCCGGCGGCCCCAGGCGCCCCCGAGGTGGAGGCCCTCCGCGGCCAGCTCAGAGCTTTGCAGGAGCAGCTGAAGGTGAGGGCACGGCACTGGGGAGGAAAGCAGCGCTGTATTTTAGCGGCTGTGGCACTGGGCTCGGGCTCTGGGTGCAAAGGGGGCTGCGGGGCATGTTGGGCGCCCTGCTTTTCTAAGGAGCCCTCCCCCATACCCACAGGAGGCCGCCAGGGACCACAGCGCAGTGGTGGCCTCATACAGGAGCCACCTCCTGTATGCCATTCAGGTGAGTCATGGCTGGCCGCCGGCACTGGGGGAGCGCCACCGCCTTGCAGGGGTGGGGAGGGAGGGAACGAGGAAGCTGGAGCAGGAATGCGCAGGTTCCTTCCCTCTCTCTCTCCCCGTTTCCCTCACCCCAGGGTCAGATGGATGAAGACGTGCAACGGATCCTGAACCAGATCCTGCAAATGCAAAGACTCCAAGCTCAGGGCCGCTAAGCATCGCAGAGCTGACCCTCTTGCCCACCGGACTCCCGCGTGGGCGCATCCTGGCTCACACGCCGACCTTCCAAGCTCAGACGCCCGCCTGGATCTGCTCCACTCTACTGAGCTGCATCCACTGCCCCGCCGGTCCCTGCATGCACCTGCCGGGGTCAGCCCCAGCCCTGCCTGTGCCCCCCGCCCCCACCGGACAATCTGTGAGCCCCTTCTCCCGCATCCTGTCGGTCCTGTAGCCAGGCAGCACCCCAGACCTGGGGAATAAAACCTCTCAGAGCAGGGGATGAACGCGTACAGCCTGATCGCTGGGCCCCACCCCCACGGCAGGGAGGACAGGGGTGGCCTAGAGCAGGACTCGCAGGGGAGGCCCTCACCTCGCGCACCCACAGCCCAGGCCCCAGAATGAGGACTGTGTTTACGTTGTACCAAGTCAGAATGGGCCACCCGAAGTCCACGATGGACAGACTGCCCCAATGTTGCCTGAAGACGGCATCCAAGTGCGCGTGCCCTGAGACACTTTCCTTGCCCTAAATCCAGCCCTGCTGGGAGTCTCCCAGCCCCCCAGCCTCGGTGCCCTTGGGCAAGTCCCCCGAAATCCCCTGGGGCTTCCTGGCTCTTTCTAGCTAAGGTGGGGGAGGTGGGAATGTGGCCCGTCCCCGGGGTTTCCTTGAGTGTCCGGGGAAGGCACGGCATCTGGGGGAGGGCTCAGAGAAGGTCCCGCGGGGGGCTGCCTCCCCAGGGCCCTGTGTGTCTGTATGGCCTGGAGTGTGGAGCGCTGGCCAGGGTGGGTGAGTAAAGGGGCGATTTCTGTGTCCTGCCTGGATCTCTCTTCCCCCGTGTCTCTGTGTGCTCCTGTCACCCTCTCTCTGTGTCTCTGTGTCTCTCCCCGCACTGGTCTTTCTCATCCTTCTCCCTGTCCTCTTCCCCCTCCCGGGGTTTCCCCATCCTTGTCCTCTGCAGCCGGAAGGAAGGACTTACAGTCAGGCTGTTGTGGGAAAGGCCACGGGGTCTCCACTTCTCTCTTTCGAGGCCTCCTCTCCTGCCCCTGTCCCCAGGGCCTCCAGAGCCCCGTGCCCAGCCGCAACAGGTGGAGGGACCAGGGCTCCTCGGCCGCCCCACTCAGCTCTCCGCTGGCTCCACAAACCCGCCAGGGAGTCAGACCGGGAAAGGGAAGTGGAGGCTTTGACCAGGGGCTCTGCTTCCCCCTTGGGTGGACCCAAGTCCCCTGCCTCCCCGAGGCGCTCCCTGCCCCGGCTCCTGACAGCAGAGCCCGCAGACGCATGGCCTCAAGACTTCTGGTGCTCGCCCTCTGGGTGGGCAGCTTACCGTGCAGCGGGAGAGAAGGTAGGTGGGGCCTGACAGGACCTGGGGGACAAGCTCAGAGGGACCCCGCCTGGGGACTGGAGCTGGACTGTCCACCATGGAATATTCTGGGCCAGGGTGGGAGCTCACGCACCTGTTGGGTAACCCACAGGTGGGAAGGGGTCACCATCCCATTGCACAGATGGGGAAACTGAGACACAGAGGGCCAGTCCCACCACAAAGTGGCAGCCACAGCATGGAGAGAGGGAAGGAAAGGTGGGGAGAGAATGAGACATTTTAGTTCCATGCATTCATTCCATGTGCTTCTAAACAAAGCTGCTAGGAAGACGGGCTACACTCAGGCAGCTCCCTCCGCCACCCAGGTCCCCTCCACGTGGCTCCTTAAACCTCAGTTTCCCCATCTGGAAAATGGGCTAATACTCCCTGCCTTCGCAGATTGCAGTGGGGGCAAGATACGAGGCAACTGCCTTCCATTCTCATATTCATTCGCTGCACAAACCTTTACTAGGTGCCTGCTGTGCACCCGGTGCAGCAGCACGGAGCCTGGGGCCTGCGTAGGGCTCGGGCATGCGTAGGGCTTGGACAGTCCTGGGGTGGGTTGGAAGCTCACACGGCTCCCTCTCCCTTCGGGGCCCCAGTAGCCCCCGCCCAGCCCAGGGTGCGGTGCCGGGCCTCTAGGTACCCAATTGCCGTGGATTGCTCCTGGACCCTGCCGCCAGCTCCGCACTCCTCCAGGCCTGCGTCCTTCATTGCCACATACAGGTCAGAGTGCCCTGGAGGGCTCCCGGGGTTTGACGCTGGGGCCGGGACAGGTGGAGATCTAGCGCGCTCCGGAAACCCTCTGGATGCCCAGCAGCACCGGCCGAGAGAGAGACATACTTCCTAAAATACAGCCTGCGAGTCACATGCAGAGTTCAAACTCTTCTAGAAGGCACATTTGAAAACGAAAGAGAAATGATGTCACTTTTACTATTTCGCTCCAGTATCATCCCAATATTCCAAATATTTATTTAAAAGGATCGAGTATAGCTTAACACGCTTCTGGGCAATTTACATATTCAAATGCATAATAGAAATTAGTATTATTTGGAAGGATTAGAGCTGGTTCACGTCAACATGTAATCAACATGTTAAAAGTTAATGAGACAGTTGATATTCTCTTTGTACTAAGTCTGGAACTTCATGTGCGTCTCTCTTTTTTTAAGATTTTATTTATTTATTTGACAGAGAGAAACACAGCCAGAGAGGGAACACAAGCAGGGGGAGTGAGAGAGGGAGAAGCAGGCTTCCCGCCCAGCAGGGAGCCGGATGCGGGGCTCGATCCTGGGACTCCGGGATCATGACCTGAGCCGAAGGCAGCCATTTAAAGTGCTAACTGTTCACTGGGAATGCCTGGTCTCTGATTAGATTTTATGAAATCTGTGGGTGGGAAGGGAGAGCCACCCACCCGGGTCTGGAACAACGTTGTCAGGTTTCTGACTACAAAGAACTTGACCTTGAGTGTTGATAAAATAAATCGAAGAGCCGCCCTCCATTGCACCAGCCACATTTTGAACTTGAGGCCCATGGTTACTGCATCCCACCCGGCGGCTGGAGCATGTGGAATGTTCTGGAAGGCTGGGCTGCACTGAGCTTGTCTCCAGAGTCTGAGATCTCGGGGTCTTGGAACTCAGGCCAGTCAGACTCTTATTTCAGAATCTGGGATTCTAAGGCTGGAAGGTTGACATTCTAGAAACCTGTAGTATTTGGAGCCCAGTGTCTCCCTGTGGGGTGACCCCAACCCTGGGTCCGCACAGGGTCCCTGATGTTGGGGTGAAGGCTCCCCAAGGTCACACAGCCAACAGCACGATCCCAGCCTGGGGTCCTTGAGTGCTGCCCACACGGGTCCAGGGCACAGGCGGGCCCACAGGAAGCGCTGAGGCCCTCATGCTGTCCTTGTACGTCCAGGCTTGGCGTGGCTGCCCACGGGGAGAG